>JAOWBH010068745.1:0-14915 GCA_028566215.1 Silene coronaria
CCGTAACTACCACCACGGACGACTACTGCCACCCAAACCACCACCACACGACTTCAGACGTGGACTATACTAACACCCATCAGCGTAGACTCGTCGACCCATAACAACCTTAAACGAAATGTAAAAACAGAAATGACGAAAGGAAAATACGACGCAAGACTTACCTCGACACTGCCTTAGCCTACCCTAAAACCGCCACGGAAACCACCCCAAGAACTCCTGTCACCGCCTTCTAGAAATCCCGCCGCAGCCCCTCACTTTTCTCTCGGTATGCGTGAGATGCTATTTAGGGTTTTGTGTGTGTTTATGGTTAGGGAAAGGGGACGGTTATAATAGGAAGGGATTAGGGTTTTGAGTGAGTTTTGAGGTGATCACTCAGTTGCTTATCCGACCCACGACCCATATTCGACCCAATTACGCAAAACAACATTACATAACTCGATCATAACTTAAAAATACGATTACGATACCCGTCGTCAACTACACGATAATAATTAGGACATAATTAAAGCTAATACAATAATAACATACTTGTCGGGTCAAATATCGAGTCAAAATAATACAGGGTATTACAGATGTTTTGGAAAGCCTTTGGTATACTACTTTTGCCAAAAGCCCGGTCACCGCATCCGAGATTGCCCCGAGAAGAAGGCGAATGCTCCCGCTCCTAATTCTAAGCCGAGAGGAACTATATTCGTCATGAGCCGAGCCGAGGCCGCCGCTCATCCTGACATCATTACGGGTATGTTTTCCATACTTGATCAACCATGCCTCATTTTATTCGATACCGGCGCATCTTTATCATTTATATCCTCCAAGTTTTCGGAGAAGCTAACCGTTGAGCCTATTCCTAGTGAGGACACTCCTATATCCTTACCTTTCGGAGAGACTATTTCTTGCTCCCTCTTCTACTCCGATGTTCCTGTTTCGATTGCGTGCCTTCTTTTGGGGCGCTCTTCCTAGTGAGGTGAATGAGCTGAGCTTATTGTTAAAATCTTATTCTTTTGCTTAGTTTTCGCCGCCAATGATATATCCAAATGAACAGAGAAAAAACTATATATAGAGGAACATTAGTTACAGTCGTAACAAAATGATGATGAACTAACTATTTGAATGATATTTGCCTGAGAGACGACTCCATTTTTGGCTTCTGCAGGAACTACCCCAATTCCCACTCCCCACTCATGATGTTGTTGTTCGATATTATCCTCCTGCAGAATTTGAGGTATTGTTGGTAAATGAAGCCTGGAAAAAAAAGTGTGTTAATATTTACAATCTGATCAAAGCTTGTGATGTTGTAGCGTAATCTTGTGGGTTATGAAGAAGGTCGTCAACGTCCTGAACTGGAAGATTCCGTCTTACTAGGTGATGCCATCTCCGACCTCCCTGTGGTGAGTTGACTCAATTCCACTTCTAGTCTTCTACTGCTCTGCAACACTGTACTCAATAGTTTTTTTTTCACTGATCACTTTTACATTAGCCTGGATATAAGGTAACATTATTGACATAATCGTATATCCTAGGTAACAAACTTCGAAATTCGGGATGAAATGCCATATCGTAGACCTCCAGAAACTGAGTTCCAGAAGTATATAAGATCAAATATTTGCGGTAATTTACAGTCATTTCTTCACTATTTGATGTGATGTTTGATTTTTTATTTTTTTCCATTCGTGTTTAATTCCTTCTCCAGGAGAGGTGGTATATTCATTCGTTTTTAATTGTACTTCTAGAAATAAAATACTCCATGAGATATTTTCTTAGTATCTTGTGTTTGCAGGTTATACATCAAAATCTGAAGAACCTGTATTGTATGATCATCGACCCCTTCAGTTATTTGAGGATGACTACATTAGAGTTTGTAAGATTCCTCAAAAAAAGGTACGTTCCCTTAAATGTAGTTGCAAGATATTTTTGAATGTCCTTGTGGTAGTTATTTCATCCAGTAGTTTTGCAGGGAGCAAATTTCAGGGACCTCCCTGGCGTAATTGTTGGAAATGACAATGTTGTTCGACGAGATCCATCTTTCAAAACTTTGCTTTTGCCTTCAGGAAAACCAATGGTATGTACATTGCTTCTTACATGAATTGGGACAATATTTCGTCATAATAAATATTTTGAAAATTGGTCATAGCCCTAATAGGTAACTTTTACAAAAAAAATTTAAAATTTGCTGCCTATGAAGTTCATCCCCCCCCCCCCCTCGCGTGCACTCACGCACACAAATTTCTACCAATAGATTTCCGATCAATTTTTTTACAAGCTTTGTCTGTTTTTAACCTGGAAAGCACTTGCGGCAGTAATCTGTACAATCTGATACTCTTGGTTTACTGTAGGTTCCGGAGTATGCCCTCACTTTCGAGCAGGGCAAATCTAAAAGGTGACTTGTCTCACTGTGAACGTTTAGAAATTTCCTCCCGAAATCCATGTTAAAAATTTGGCTTTACATGCAGACCATTTGCAAGACTCTGGTGGGATGAAACTATGCCGACGATTGTAACTTATCCAAGCTGCCACTGTCAGGTATTGTTCTACTCCAGTTTTTTTATTAAAAAAGAAAGTATATTTTTGGACAGACTTGTAATAGATGGGAATTTTAGGCAATGTTGCATCCCGAACAAGACAGAGTGCTAACCATACGCGAATGTGCAAGGCTCCAGGGATTTCCTGATAGCTATCATTTATGGGGAACAGTCAAGCAAAGGTGAGACATTCATCCTAGCTCTGTTATACTTTGTCATTAGCATATTGTTTTAAACAAACCTGCACGACTACTTTTAGAGTACTTGACCCAAAATTATTCTCCTTCCGAGGCTTTGTTGTTTTTGTTTTACCCAGTTCTGAGTAGCCGAGCTGTTTTAATGTTGGGACTGCAAACCTAATTGTACTGACATTAGAACTTCAGGCATTTGAAACACCCCCCACACCACCCCCACCCCCCATTCTTTAAGTTTTCCATTTTGATCGGTCTTAGCCATTCTCTATTTTCGTAATGTTTTTGTGTTTGAATACATTTTGCCCTAATTTATTTTCTTTCTTAGTGACTGGTTTGAGCCACTATTATTACACTAACACTTACAGAAATGGACGAGACAGTATGATTCTATGCTCTGGTGCTTTGGAGGGTGGTTGAGGATGTGTGTTAGGGATTTCATAAAGTGGGGAAGGAGGGTCGACGAAGGAGTAGTGGGGATGGGGCGGCGAGTTCCAAACTTGTTAGCCTAAAAAACTGTCATAGTGCGACCATTCAAGAAAATCAATTCATTTGAAGTGTACCTTTGGACACACCTTTGAGTTCCCACCAGCATAAGTGGAAAATGATGTCTAGTAATTATCTGAAATTCTAAAAGAATTGTGTGTTTGCAACAGGTATCGGCAAGTGGGAAACGCAGTGGCAATACCAGTAGCAAAGGCGTTAGGTTACGCTTTAGGCATGGCTTCCCAGAAGGGTGTTGGCAAAGAAGCCCTTCTAACTCTCCCTCCCAAGTTTGCGTATTCTAACTGATATTCTTATATTTGTTTTACGCGGAACTGTAACTGGGATTGTAGCATTTCTTTGATCTCTTCCCGCGGTTCATGATTCTTAGCCTCTCCTAGTCCATTTTCAAACCAATGAATGATCCTTGTCTAGGCTGTGTAACTCCAATTTTCTTAATAAAAGACTCGATATAGCACAGTCGTTGAACTGTCTTAAAGTACCGACAGAGTTATCTCATCTTCAATTATGGTTGTGAGACAAATCTTCGTCTCTTTGTAGAGGCAATTTCCAAAAGAAAAAATTACGACACGTTTAAGAGTTACAAAGAATCGACGCTGAAGTAAATGTTTACAATTCTGATAAAACTTCAGATCGAACTTTAAATCGGCTTATTTGAATATAACTCAAATTTGAAGTCGGTAACATAGAACAAATTTCAGTGACTAAAGTGGAATAAGCTCAAAACTCAGGGCACGCACATAAGTTCCATCCAAACGATAAAATCGTCTTGAGTTTTAACACACAACTCCTCTTCGTTTTTATCATCCCACTTATGAATCTCCTTTACGTACTTAAATGCCTTGTCGACATTTGCACGATCCCTAGCATTGGATTGACATACAAAGAGCTTCATACCTGTAATCGATTCATAGACGTCCTTGAATTTCTTAGCAACGTGGAGGTAACCCTGGTCAGCTATAGACTGGTTAGTATGATAACTATTCCCGACAGGGCAGAAATCGCTAAACCATTCACATGTAGTTAAGGGTACCCGACTCATCTTCTCCTCGAAAAGATCATACTTGTTCAGTAAAAGTACACAAGGGATATCGCTGAAGCATGGGTTACTGACCGTCTTCTCAAATAGCTCTTTGCTTTGCATCATTTTGTTTCCGAGGGTCTTACTTCCTGGAGCAATCCATGTTTCGTCATAGTCATTCAGAGCAACGCAGAAGACTAAAGCTTGTACGTCTTCGGACATCTCTACCAGCTTACAAGTAGACCCTTTGCTCATTGCCTCTGCAGTTAACCTGATTAACTGATACCTGCATGAAGTGGGGGTTAACAGGAAGATGAACTGACTGAAGAAGTTAAAAGACGGACGAAGGAAGCAGTACAGTGCACTTAGGTACTTAGGCAGGGAGGTGGCCAATGTCCGAAGACTCAAAACTTAAGAAAACTAATCATAATTCAGCAAACTGTAATCAATTACCCGGAAAAGAAAAAGGATATTACTTGGTCGATGATGGAGACGCATCTAAATTCTTAGCATTGGATTTGGACACTGGACTATGATCTTCAAGGGAAAAATCCAGAAACCCGTTATCTTGGGTTAACACTTCGGGTGCTTCTGCAAACAATATGTCCCTCTCTGAAGGTACATATTCATTCCTGAACACCTCAACAGCCTGTAGTGAGCGAGAATAACTCAGGAGTTGAGATTCCAATCAATGAATGTCGGACTCGGCTAATTAAAACAACGGAATCTAGCACTTAGGACACAAACATTCCCGATAACTTAGCAGTTTAAGTAAAGAACAATAAATTCCCTTATTCACTTTGACTAGCACAATGGCGAAGTTCTTGCACATACCTGGCTTAGAAAGTATTCAGCAACATCGGGAAGGGAATGAATCTCGTCCTTTCTCTTATATGTCTCCTGTATAGCGGGATCTCTCCACACTTCTTCAACTGAAGGAGCACACTCCCTAGTGACAGTGGCAGCCGGCAAGAATTTATCAAAATCACCCGTTGCAACAGTGCCCTGTTGCCAGTTACGGAAATGCTCAAGCCTCTGGTTGATTGAGTAAATGCTCTGCCTTGTCCAAGTTGACTCCAACTCCGAGTTCCCATCTAAAAACATACCAAATAAAGTATGTGAGAAATGATTATGCCCAGAGCACCAACAAGCATACTCATAACACAGATTAACCAACTCAAAGCTATTACCAGCTTCAGAACTTTTGTTGCCTTCCCCTACCGTGTCTTCCTTCTCAAATCGTTCTCTGGCATCTAGTAAGACACTTAAATATTTGTACATACTGTTCTGAATCGTAAGTTTGATTTCCTGCAGCTCTTCAGCAGTAAACGAGTTCCCGTACAAAAACTTAGCCTGTCATACAAAGTTTACATTAAAGCAGTGAACATAGAAAACAGCTTTAGCAGAAGAACAAGTATCAGCAGAAATACCTGCTTAAAGATTGTGCTGGTACCAGAACCCTCTAGTCCGATGAGGATAAGCTTCGGAATTCTTCTCTGCTCAACATAGTTCTGAACCACTTTGCTTGCCTCATCTTTACCTTCATGTGATTGACCTTTTGGTACAGGCAAAGAAAACAATGCAGAAACAAGACGAGTTGACGCCTATAGTAGAGCACTTTAGTTTAGGAGCATTTGACACAGATGATGCAGAATTATTGAGCCATGAAACTAGCGAAATGTTGATGTATACCTTCTTCCATGGACTTGGCTTGGCTTTATAGTTAGCTTCCTCCTCATAGCGGCCATCATCATAGACCCATAAATGAGTATCACGAGGACACGGAACATTTGCTATCTAAAAAATTAATCACAAAAAAAAAATCTCACTGTTAATTCCTGGTGGCTATCAATATAAACCGGTCCGAAGCAATTTCTTATGCCTTAAAAACGTACGCGTTAGATTCTAGACCCTGACCTTAAGAACTATCAGCTCAAGCTTCGTAATTTCACGGCCATTTATATGAACTTCAGTCTTTCCTCTGCTTGCATCAGAGCTTAGCCTTCCGGTGAAGTTTAAATATGAACTTACAATTCTATCAGGTTTCGCTCCCACCTGCAACACCAAACAAAGGGCTCAGTACATTTACTGGTAACTTGTCGAGTATGTCGACGACACAAAATTTCATGCCAACAGCAAACTTATGAATTAATGGCTGACCTTACCCCAGAAACCTGTCTCTTTGTCATACCAATACTCCCCTGCCTTAAGCTTCCGAGGTGGTAACCGACACCCAAGTAAAGCGCCCATCTCCTCCGGCTTTAACGGGAATCCATTCACAACTAATTGCTCAGGTCGAAGTTGGTTAACGACACATTCCCTCTCGGCTTTCATTACCTGCTTAACCTCAACAGGACCCAATACCCTAGACAGTGCCCCAGCCCCGGAACTCTTTCCAAGTTTTGCTCGCTTCGATTCATCAATAGGCTTACCAATGCACCCAACACATTTACGCCCTTCCGACATAGACCCCATAGCTCCAATCACACAACTACTACAATACCTGGAATCACAAACCAGACAACTCTCCTTCACTTCCCACTTTCCTTTCCCACATCTATAACAAACCCATGATTTCTTCTTCATTTTCTCCGCGCTTATCTATCTCAGACTAAGTTACCCCGACACTTCACTTTGGTCGAGTATTGGGTGTAATATTAATATATTATCAAAATGTAAGCTCCTTAATATGTACTCCATATAAGAAAATCAACAAAATGCAAGATCAACCCAACTCTTAAGATGTTCACATTCAACAAAATTAAGACTAAGATTATGTAAGTCAACGACTTCCAGCTTTACAAGTAATAAGGTCAACGCATTTGGAGAACTTTATCCGGGTCAACAAAGAAGGGCTGGAAATAGTTATTTTTTATTTTTAATTTTATACAAAAGTTAACTACATGAGAAAATGGAAATAAATTGAAATTTTATTTTCGAAATATTGGTCATGTAAAATCGAGAATATATTAAACAGTATAAGTCATTAACTGGCTAAGCGATATACCATGAAAACCGCTGAATACAGAGCGACTTCTATAATTTCTTTATTTTCAAGGATAAATATTTTTTCCATTCAAAAAATACTCCTTACACGAAAAAAATAAAATATGTCATTTAAATGAAAGCTTCTAAATATAGAGGTATTTCATCGGGGTTGGGTTGAATACAGGTCGAGTATACCGTATACACTTGTAGAAGAAGAATGAGGGAAAATAACCCTCACACGAAAAACTGGAGAGTTTAAACGGGCAGATTCAATGACAAACCAGTACAGCTGAAGATCTTATAAATTATATAAAAGCGGTCCGACAGTCGCCACAAATTCATGGTACAATACTACAATTTCCTTCAAATGATGAAAATCATGATACAGTTCAGAAAGAATATCCTCATTAGCCCAATCCAACAAGGTAATACACTTGCTCCCATAATGAATATATACTTCAAATTAAATTGTCTTCGTTACCACAAAGATGGGATCGTCTGTTTGAACTCAGAACTGACAATTTCCAGTTTCCAGAATGAATCGAATGTTGGATGAGAACTGATAACAACAAGATCTTTAGTTGTTCGGGTGAACAGCAACCCGGTGAATATCCATCTCTTTCAACATCACGGAACGTCCACAAGAATCACACGGGGCAGTTCTGGAACCGCATAAGCTCTCATGCTCTGAAAGTCCTCTTAAATGATCTCGCATGTCCATAGGTGACCTCCCAGCTTGGACTATATCTCCACAAAAACGACATGTAATCATACGCATTGGGCATACTGTGGACTGATGTTGGACCTGAAAATTTACAGCTTATATTAAAAAACAGGACTGAAAGCCTAAAAGTTCAAGTGAAATAAAACTAGCCACAAGTACACAATATCAAAACAAAATCACGACAAATATACAAGCATCATACACTGATTAAACTCAAAAGGAAACTAAACTTTATAGTTTATACTCACCATATCTTCTTTCTCAAGAACTACTCCACAGGAACAATGGATGGGTTCATGGAACACCTTCATGTGCTTCTCCATCTCAGCTTGCTGAAACGCCTTCCCACATCGATTGCAATGCACATGGTTTTTGGCATTCTCTGCTCGGAGAACAACTCCACAACCTGCATGCTGACAAATGACATTGTGTCTACGACAATAGGCTTCATGTAGAGCTATACTTCTACTAGGTATGAAGTGCTTGCAATTTCCGCATTCAACTGAATCTACATCAAGAGCTGATGTGGACAAACCAGCTTGCTGGCCACGATTGGAGTTATCCTGAATATTTACTGATATCGTGTATTTTGTTTTCCCTTTGAACCCATAAACTCCAATACTAAAAGTGGCCTCTTCCAGATTCTGATCCCTAGAGCTAAGAATCAAAGTCTTGGAGCCCACATCATGTGAGGACCATTGATGCTGATGGTTTGTGGGATAAAGCAATGGATGCTTCGACATATAAAGATCAGTATCTCCAGAGCCTGTCTCAACATCTAATTTCACTTCTAATTTAGCATCATGAGAAGAGATTATATTCCAAGCATCATTTCCAAGAGTGAATTTGTAGTACATATATTGCCCTTCCTCAACAGTCCCAGATTCCGATGCTCCAAACGTGAGTGGTTTCAGAACGGTTTGTTTGTTTATGTCCGAGGTTGAAAATGGATTGACAATATCTACTTCAATATCTGTCTCTAAGACAGAAACACTGGATGAGGGTTTTAGTTCGAGGACATGTAACTTGAACGTGAGCTCTCCATGTTTGACCATAATTGTATCCTCCTGAGAAAGGGTAGCATGTTGACGAAGGGTCGTTTCAAGGACAGCCTTATGATTTGGTACTTCCAAAAAGGCGACCTCGTCTGACTGGAGTTTTGCATAAGATCCTTTTGGCAAACGAACATACTGAACCTCAATCAGCGGAGTCATTGGCATTTCTGAGGAGAGTAGGTTGTTCCATACATGTGGTGGAAGGGCAACACATCCTTCGTCTGCTGTAAATTCCAGTACGCCTGAATGAGTCACTCCGTGGCCCTCACTTCCACTAGCAGTGTCAGATGTACGTTCTTGACCAGCGATGGATAACCGGAAGTACACAGGTCCTTTGTCAAAAGCACCTTGATCAGATAGTTCAGTAAAACAAGATGGCGGTAACTTGATCTTATCTCCAACACCAGGAAAAGGGACAGCTTCTAAGACCCGAGAAAACATGATTCCTCCTCCGGACAAAAGACTTTCTGCCATCTGTTGATCTACCTGTCAGAAATTCCATGAAGGGGTTAATTATTATCTTACAGGGAACTACAAATACCTACGCCAAACTTGCACTCAACAGATACTACACAGAGTTTGCTTAGTCGAAACGTATAGGTTTTACAAATGAATCTCACAATTATCAATGGGTCCTCTCTCTCGATCACTTTTTTCCAACTCTAGAAAACTTAAATTTCAATAACGTGCAAGTGTGGCATGTTAGCAGAGCAAGTAGGCTAAACCCCATGTGAAACAGGAATGACATAATAACCAAATGCCCATTAAAGAGTTGTAGAAGAAGAACAACAAATAGACCCTGAATATTATCTCCTCCCTTATTGACTATAGTGTCAGTCCAACAAGGCCTCGAGTAAAAAAAACTGTTGTAAAAGAGGAGATTTGTGCAAGACAACAATGAGGTCGCGACTGTGATTAGGCAAAAGCTACTGTTTCTTTACTCACATGGCCATGCTAACAACATCAATACCACACAAGAAGGCTATGAAATGAAGATACACAGCTATCACACAACCTACGCAAGAATCAATACTTTATACAAATCACCTCAAGAATTTTTTTCATTTGTGTAACAGTCCTATTAAGCCGAAATTCCACCTAATTTCAATCATATACATGATTAAGTTCTTCCTTAAGACCCTCATCATCAACCAATAAAGATGAAACCATCAATTACGCCTGATCACAATCCCTTATAACTTCGATTTTTAAAGTCCCTCACTTCCTCATACAAGCCAAAGTTTCAAACTACCTCTCTAACCAACACATCAACTCTGAAAATTTCCGTTAACTTATCACTCTTCCTTCTCAACTTAATTCTGACGTAAAATTTTTAAAACTGCCATGCTAGTTATACCACTCTCAAAAGGAAATGACATCCTAAACAAGAAAAGGCTAAACCAGTCTTCCTTCTCCTTTCTAATTACTTCATTAAAGCTAGCTATACCACTCTAAAGATCATATCTTGAACAAGTAAAGGCTACGTCACTTTCCATTCCTGAATCCAATTCATCCATTAAAATAGTCATGCAAGCTGTACCACTCTCTCAATCCTATACCGAACAAGAGAAGGCTAAACCTTTTTCAACATAAAGCGCCTCAAAGCGTAACCTATGCATTATTTCTCAATCAACATTATATAACTTAACTCCTGCTCATTTACAAAACACAGTTCTTCCCTTTCAAAGTGTCAAATTACTAATGCTACAATCACCGCCAACACAACCACCATAGAGTCCCATATTAAGAACAAGTTTCACCAACCGAGCCAACAAAAAACTTCGTTATAAAATAGCTCGATCAGTCACTTCACCTCCTTGAACTAGTAATCCCCATAAACACCTTGAACAGGACTCTCCACCTCAGTTCTTCGATCAAAATTTCCCCAATACCTCCAATTCTCAAAATTTCCCCATTCCAAACGAAAAAGATCGTTCCTTTACAGCACCACAGCCATCTAATTACTCCCCCCATCCCAGACATTTGTTATCTTTACTTCCAATTTTAAGCGGATTTCAATCAAAGATAAACAAATGATCGCGACAGACGGAATAGTTCACATATTCCTACAATCCCAAAACCCCAATGTCCTTACAATCTTCATCTCAATCATGAATCAAAAATCCAACATGCCGAATCCCACAACAATTACCAAATCATAAATGGCAAAACAAAATCAATTAAGAAAATAAAACAACCCAATTATAAATCAAAAGAACAACAATTAGGGCAACAAGAAAAACCCTAAACTTTATCAAATTATCAAATCACAAATGGCAAAACAAAAAAACTACCCAATTTTACAATCCAATTAACAAAACTAAACAACACAATTACAAATCAAATTAACAACAATTAGGGCAAACAAAATACGAAACCTTAGCTTGAGCTTCAGCGGCATCGATACGACGAATACGTTGAGCAGATTCAACAGCTTGACGTATACGAGAAGCTTCAATTTTAGCTTTATTTTCACGATCAAGTTTCAATTTTGCTCTTTCTTTTCTCTCCTTTTGTTCTTTCAATAGCTTTTCCCTCGCCCTTCGTAGCTCGAAATCCATGTCTTTTGTGTCGAATTGTTGTTTCTGGGAGTGAATTGAATTATGATGAAAATTAGGTTAAAATTGATTTTGATTGGATTGATTTATAAGCAAGTAATTGGGGGAAAAGTGAGTTTTTTAATAACAGGAAGGTTCAAGAGAAAGTTGGAGACTTTGATTTCTTTTCGTTTGTTCATTGCTTACCTAATCAAAACAATTAAATACCGATTTTGTAACCCGAAACCGAATAGAAATAGAGTTTTTAAACTGTGGAAATTCGTTTTTTTTGGGTATTTGATTTTTTTTTTTTTAAAAGAGAAAAATCACAATCGCTATTTTTTTGGTAAATCATTAGTATAAGATACGGTTTGGAATTAGGATAATTGAATCTTCAATCTAATCGTTTTAGTGTCCCGAAAACCAAGTACTCGATTTGAATCCACGCCGATTGTAGATATGTAACCAGTGAAAACAATGATTTTGAAACTCGGAACCTTAAGCAAACTAGGATCATGGTTAAGACACTCAGTTTACTATTACGAGCTAGCTTAAGAAAACGAATATAAAACATGAAAACAACATGTTATTTAGGCTAAACATCACCAACCTTCCTTTTTATCTTTTCTCTGAATACCCTAACATTAAACACAAATTCTCTTTTGTGACGGCAGTATATTGTCATAAGCTTATAACCTCTCACAATAAGCAAGTGGGGGAGCAAATGAGAAGTAAGTGAAAGGGGTCTGTGAGAGGTCACAAGCAAGACGGTCTGAAAATTAAATTAGCTAGAGAAGATAAGTTCAATAGCAGCAGTCAACTCAAATTAATATCACATTATCGCTTATCATAATTGATCTCTCTTAAAACGATCATATTTATCTCAACTTCTTAAGCTTGAAAGAGGTCGAGTGACATCCCTTTTGAATAGATGGGTTGAATGTTTTTCTATTCTTTAAGAGCATGTTCTTTTATACTGAAATTGGCTAACCGAACTGCTCTGCACCGAACTATATGGACTTGAACTGCTCTGAACCGAGCCGTATAGATCTAAACTACTTTGAAATTGAACATAACTAAACTTATATACAAATATGCAGTACAGATCTTAACTGAACTGAACCGATCTGATCACAACTAAACTGAAACGATCTGATCTCAACTAAACTGAACCGATACCAAAGTTGGCTGGTGTGAATGGTAAGGACTTTCATCTCTTAAACAAGTGGTTAGAGGGTTCGATTCTTGACTCTTGCGAATAAAAAGGTCAAACATGGGAGGTGTCTATCCATTAAATTGCCTTCAATACCCCGAAAGAAATTGCCCCAGTTGTCGGTAGGAGATACTCCTGGTCAACACCCAAAAAACTAAACTGAACCGATCTCATCTTTACTAAACTGAATTGAACCGACATGACTAAACTTAAATTTAAATTAAGTCCAAAAGAAACGGGCCAATTGTATTAGGAGTCATGTATTGACCAACGAAGTTTGGCAACCTGAAGATCAATGGCGAATTGTGGAAACTCGTAAGCGCATGGAAAAGTACGCTAATTATACCTTTCATTTCAAGCTGGTCGTCAATGGCGTCTTCATATTTCTTACTCCCACATTAAGTTAGTCCTTCTTTCTCTCCAATTTTGTTACTCGTTAATTATGTATTAAGTATTGAAACAGTAATTATTCCGTGAAACGGTCTCAATGTATTACGACTATAGCAATTAGCATGAAATCCTTAAAAGCTACAAGTTTTTTTTTTTGTCTATATCATGACTTAGATTGTTTCTAGACACGATTTAACAATCACAATCGGAAGAATGGATGATTCTGCAAAAGTGAAACAATATATAATACTCCCTCCGTCCCAATCATTTATTTACCTTTTGTTTTGGCATAAAGACCAATATAAGGGGAGTGGGCCACTTGTGAGTAGTGTTATTGAATGACAAACCGACAATGAGACACTAATAAATAGTATAGGTAAATAATGATCGGGACAGAAGGAGTGTATAACTAAGAGAGGTAATGGATACGAATTAGAGAGAAAGAATAATAACCTCTCCGGTTGATCGATATTTGCGTTTTGAAAAACTAGCATTTATCGGTTGCAAATCTACATGTGACACAAACACGAACTCGACACGACTCTATCTGTTTGCCAGGTCTACCCCTAACGTGACATAGTTAAGACAAAACAAATTGTTACTTCATCGATATTTTTCTTTTTGTCTTATCTACCCACATGGGTAATGTCAATTTGTGCTTGGTTTTATATACATCACTTTATTAACACACAAACTATCTCATATGCGGTTGATGTTAGAATGTTAGACGGATTAGTTTTAGTATTTTAAATTACAAATATAATAAAAAAAATCAAATTTTATAATTTTTAATACTCCGTAATAGAATAATTATTAAAATTACTTAATTTTTGTGTTTCTTCAATATAATTAATGTAAACAATGAATCTAATTAACATATCAATATTAAATAGGTTTTGTATATTTTAAATGTTTTACAAATATTTTTCAAATTCAAAAAGGCAAAGAAAAGCATTGGAAACTATTTTAACACTAGTTCGTATCAAGAACCGTGTAATCCAACCCGTATTCTGCTCGGTACTCGCCTAACTCGTAGGTCGTTTGTGGACACGAATGTTAAGTAGAGGTGGCAATCGGGTCGGTCGGGTCGGGTCAAGTCGGCGGGTCATATCGGTTTCGGGTCATCGTCGGGTCAAGTGACGTATCGGGTCAGGTCGGGTTTGGGTGGGGTCGTCAATAGTTGACCATATCGCCACTTTGCTGGGACTTCCCGGGTAGACAGACAAAAGCAAAAAAAATGGAAGGCTTCACCAAATTGAAAAAAAGGGCATTTTGACTAAGAGAGAGTAAAATTAAATTAGGGTTTGACTAAGAGAGTGATAAATACAAGAGGGTAATTTGGTCCGATCTACTCAAAATCGGTCTAGCTCAAGGTATGTTCAAGCTACATCAACTATCCTTCCTCAATAGGTATATTGGGTTAGTTACAATTTAGTATTGAATCTCGTTTAATTGTATACTTGTTGTTGTTGTTGGAACCTTGAACATATATCTCGTATTAATGGATTGATTTGTCAAGAGCCCGTAGTTTTCTCGCTTTATTTGACAAGGGATTTCCACGTAAAACTGTGGTGCTGAGCTGCCGTATTAATGGATTGATTTGTCGAGAGCCCGTAGTATTTGAGAAGGGGTTTCCACGTAAAACTGTGGTGCCGAACTGCAGATTGTTCTAGTTTTACTTATCCCTTGTTTGTTGGAGTTCCCCTAATATTGTGGGTGTGTTTGTGGGGACGGGCTCCCTGCCTCGAGTTGGCTCCGCTGCTAGAAAAC
>JAOWBH010068856.1:0-14915 GCA_028566215.1 Silene coronaria
AGGTGCTCGGTTGGTCCAAATACTCTCGTGTAAGGTTTATAGGATTCTCATTACGTCTAATGATCCTCTCACTAATCTCAATTAGCATAACTAAATCCTTTTACTAATACCGGGTATTACAGTCGCCCCCGACCACCTGGAATTGTCACTACCACCAACACCTACTATCACCCCAATGGCTCCATCGTGTCGGCTATACCATCAATCCACCATCAGATACTTTGAAAGCCTTCAAAAATGCATTCAAGACCCTTCTTATTATGTTGACTCAATACAAATGATACTCCCACTTATTCAAGGTTTTCTTCCTTTTGTTGGAGGGCACTAGATTTAAGGGAGGGAGTATAATATTATGGGTGGGGTTTGGTGATTGAAGAGAGGTATAAATAATTAGGATTAAATATTAATAAAAGGTTTGGTGATTAGAGAGAGATGAGAATAATTAGGATTAAATATTAATAAAGGAGATGGTGGGGTTTGGTGATTGCAGAGAGGTGAGAGTATAATATTAATAAAAAGTTTCCCAAAATGAAAATATGGAAGAATGCCTGAATAATCTGTTTTAGGAAATAGGAAAGAAAACAGTGAATAAGAGGTAGTATATTACAATCAAGAAACACATGTGGTGATCCAAATCACTTAATATTGATCATTGACTCCATAATCCCAAGCACATCTGGTCATTCTAATGATTTTACTCAACAATTAATCGTTGATTTACTGTAAAAGACGAACCGCAGATTTTATATGGGGTTGGAGATTCAAATTGGGGTGGTATTTATGTGTGTGCGGCCGGTAGGATGCCGGCAACGAGTTTATGTCAGTAGGGCGGTTGATGGCGGTGAGAGTGGGACTTGGTTATAGGTGCTGGGAGTGGTGGTTGATGACTCGGGGTAGTGTAATTTGGGTTATTCCTTTCCTTTTAATAGAGTAACCAAACAGCAATGTAAATCTGAGGTAATTATATTCATTTCCCCCTCTTTCCCTTTCTTTAATCCATTCCATTTTCCTTTGATGAACCAAACGTCTTCTAAGGAGCTTATGAGATCTTTATAAGAGTTTCTACCCACCACTTAATAATAAGGTCTTGTACTTTTGGGCTTAAGTGAGGACAAATAATGGGCCCAAAGATTCCCTTCCATCTTATTGGAGTTGTGTTACGACGGTGATGGGTCGGGTTGTTATAAATGGTATCAGAGCAACCCTGCGACCGTTGGGTAGTGAGCATGTGGTCAGGGGTACCCGGTTCACCTACCTAGCGGGGGAAAGAATTTTGGGCTTGGCTGCAGTAAGCTCTGAGGCACAACGAGAACATTGTGTTCTTTAAAGTGGGGAACTTGTAACACCCCAAGTTATTGAGAAGAAAGTTGTCCCACATGGAAACAATAAGGAGCTTATGAGATCTTTATAAAAGATATTACCCACCATTTAGTAACAAGACTTTGTGCTTTTGGACTTAAGTGAGGACAAATAATGGACCAAAAGGTTCACATCTCATCTTATTAGGGTTGTGTTATGACGGTGATGGGTCGGGTTGTTATAGTTTACCAGCCCCTTATTATAAAGCGGTAGTCGACCTAGTCATCGTCAGCCAGTTTTGGCTGACCACGATGGAGTGATAATGCTTGAGTTTGAGCTAGGTTTACCATGTGTGACAATCATCCGTTCCATTTTAGTGTTTCGTTGTGTGTGCAATCCGTTTGCTTTTGACACATCACTTGTGTCAAAATAAAATATTTCAACAAAATATTAATTTTTTGATGTGTTAGAACTTAGAAGGTAAGTGGAGTGGAGACATAAAATGAAACATCAATTTGAACAGAGGATTCTCACTGGTTTAATTTTCTTTTAATATAATAGTTTGTCTATGAGAGAGGCAAAGTAGAAAATTGTCGGAAATATTTCATATGATTTAGTAAACAATTAGTCTTACTTATGACGGGTCGGATCTTGTGACGGGTAGTTTGTGAGAGGAAATGGGTAGAGGGGACAAAGGAGGGACAATGAGGGACCCCCATGTGCTTCTCCACTCACCCTAAATGAGTTTTTTGTGAGAGAAAACGGTATCCGTCTCTTACTCCCGTCACAAGTAAGAATTTGTGATTAAGAAAAGAATAAGATGCGTATATGAGTGATGGATCAAGTAATTCAAAACCAAAAGCTAATTCTCCTCTCCTCTTTAAAAACGTGATAGAGTTGAGTTGAGTTGACCATTAGTTAATACAGTACTTAATAGTATAGTATAACCTGCGTCGCCCCCCTTTTTGTACAAAAATAATGGAGGATGTTGAGCTTCAAGATGAGAAGCATCATGAAGTTATTAAAGTCTTGGAGCTTTTTAAAAAGGCTTCTCAGGATATTCAATCTAACCCCATTTCAAGCATCTCCGCCATTAATGCCTTGCTTGAGCTTCAGACTGAGTCACACACCCTTCTTTCTGACCCTTGTCTTAGTCAACTCTCCCACCACCTCTCCTACCTCAGGTCTCTCGTTGACACCCTCCACAGTACGGCGGACGGCGTCGGCGGCGGAGGACTCAGATCCTTCCTACGTCGGCGTGTTTGGATTCACCAGATCGCCCGGGTGGCGGAGTCCATAGAGTGGGAGCTTCAGGCCTGGATCGACAGGGAGCTGGTGGAATCACTGGTCAGGGCTGATTCTGATGATCAACTCAGCACCCTTCTCACTCGTTTTCAGGACAGAGTCTCCCAAGGCTTCAACCGTGACCTGCAGGACCTGCTTCTCAAATCAAGGGTCTTCTCCGAGCTTGAGTCCATCCTTACCAACCCTGCTTACTCCGTCAGTCTCAGGGAACAAGCCGCTCTCGCTATTGACTCCCTCATCCGTTTCAATAAAAATGTGTTCGTAGGACAGGTCTTGATGGGTCCAACTACAAAGGCACTCATTGCTATGGGGTCTGCGTCTTCTTTGAAAGTCTTGTGTTCGCTCATCAGGTCAATTAAATCGCCCCTGGTGGACGAAATTGAGGGCAAGGACCAAATTGGAGCCATCATCGGGTATATGTGCAGCTCCCACTCGGAAACGCAGGTAATAGCACTGGAATGTGTGATGGAGATAGGATACTACGGGAGAAAGGAGGCGGTGGAGGCCATGATAAAGGCGCAAGTGGTGGAGAAGCTGTTGGAGATGCAGAGGTGGGACATGATGAAAGAGACTAGGGAGGAGGAAGAGTACTTGGAGACGCATCCGTTTGCGAGCTGCGTAGCCAGGTTTGCAGTGCAGGTGGAAGTGGGAGAAGGGTTGAGGCAGAGAGAGAAGCGATATTTTAAGCAGGAGATACTGAGAAGGGTGAGAGATGCATCACATTCAGATGCTGAAGCTGCCACAATACAAGCTCAAGTCTTGTGGGGTGCTTCATTTTTGTAAAACACTTGCAACAATCCTACCTACATGCTACAGATAACAAGACTTGCCTTCCTTATCCAAATTCCAAACCACCAATTTTTGTGTACATACAAGTTTTCTGTTAGTAATAGTCGAATGCTTGGTTTTGTTGTACATGTATCATACTATACTATCATGTTTGATCTTGTAAATGCTTTGCTTATCAATTACACCTCCTTTAAGGGAGGGAGGGAGGGATACATGCGATTCAATCATCTTTTTTGGGAATTCTTTACTCAACGACCGAGGATTTCCTTCAAAGCTCAGTGGATGCCAACTGCCAAGAACAAAATGACAGCAGGAGATATTGTGTTTGTTCAAGGTAGCAGCGCACCAAATAAAAATAAATTACGCGACTTTGAAAAGTCGTCAGATTGCTTAAACACGTAATCAAACAGCTTGTTGCAAATATAGAATAGCGTAGAAGTGATGGACTCAGAATATCTTCTGTACTTGTAAAATTGTTGAGAAATATACGGGGTTACTTGTACTGTACCCCAACAACAGCAAGCTGAATTTTTACATTCACACGCTCCATTTCCCTCTTGCTGGATTACAGGCCTACAGCTCACATACTTCAGTAATGAATACCACCAATGTGACCATAGTTTAAGACGCTAACAAAATTTCAGTTTCTCCTACCGAGTACACATTCTACACACTCATATTCCTTCAACTACACCTTTGGGTTCTCGTCTTCCCCAAACCGCCCTGAATATGGTCCATAAAGCAATTGATGCGATTTCTATATGCTCCGAGCTACACGCTTTGATGGATAACTGACCCATTTTACGACTGTTTAGATTCCCACTAACTGACATTCTCGTCCCTCTACTTACCCGCAACTCTGTTTCAAAGCTTCCACCCACCACCAATTCCTTGTTAAACGACACAACTGTCATTCCCATACTCACCTTATCCTTCCTCACCGGGTAATCCTTGCCTCTAATACAAGCTTCAACGCCTCCACCATACGCCACCTGTCCTCCTCCCCCCATTCGACCACCATTCATTACCACTTTCAGCCTCTTTCCTATAAATACAGAATCTTCTAGCTTCGTACCAATGTAATACTTGTTTTCGAATGACGTCACAGAAACTCCACATTGTGCAACATTGTGCTTCACCAGCCCCGATTTTGCATGGCTGTGGACTGTGTATATCATATCACCGCCTGAAGATTGAATGTCCAAACCTGCCGAGTAGGTGGGGCCTCGTGGATCAGTATATGCTGCTGCACACTGAGAGTGAATACTGAAATCATGCTTGTCCTTGCTCATCTGTCCAGACACAGATGCGCTTAAATTTCTTTTTATTTCAGAAACTGTCTCTAGGTTTACTCCGTCGAAACCGACATCATGGTCCCATCCATTAGGATCTAGCACAGGTCTCCATAGAAGCTGGTCACTCGATATAATACCTCGATATCTGTATAGCGGAGAATCACAGTCAAAATTCAGAGGGAGTGGTAATTCTGTCAGCTGTCCAGAGTCAGCATATGCTTCTGAACTATCAGAATTACCATCATCAATCACACTATCCTCATCTAGAAGCTTTCTTTCTCGCCTCTTGCGCGATTCTTCTTTGAGCTGTTTCTTCAAAAACAAGGTTTCTCGGTAATCCAGCTCATCGAGGTAATCCTTCTTTTGTGAGTCGATCAATTTTTCGAACTGAAGCTTTGTGAGAATGCGAATCGGAGGCAATTCATCATATTCATCTTCTTCTTCATAGCCTAAAAGAATACACTCATCAACTTCATCAGCTCCGTCTGCCATTGTAGAGCCTTGGCGAAGGAAAGATGATAGCAGATGAGGGAGAGAAGGAAGACGAGAGTTACGGGATGGCCCAAGTTTGATACTATGTTGCAGTCCTAAGAGAGAGTTGGCATC
The DNA here is from genome assembly GCA_028566215.1 of Silene coronaria. Classification (NCBI taxonomy): domain Eukaryota; kingdom Viridiplantae; phylum Streptophyta; class Magnoliopsida; order Caryophyllales; family Caryophyllaceae; genus Silene; species Silene coronaria. The sequence continues at coordinate 5,295 of JAOWBH010068856.1, forward strand.
ACCCAGCACTTTTGTGCATGTACACAATAATAACAGCTGTTTTTTCCAGACTTGTCCATTTGGCAAGATTTTGTCACCTACAAGATTGGTCTTGCACATTGAGTGGTTTTCAGCCAGAACTATCGGGTTTTCAAGTTTGGTATCAGATATGGCCAGCTGAATACTACGTTGCAACAGAGTTGTAGAGTGGCCCACATAAGACTCATAATCAATGGGGTACCCATTTGGTCCCTCAGGAAGAGCTGCTCCGGCGTGCGTCATTACCAGAATGGTGTTGAACCATAAGGTGGACCCAAAAACTTGAGTCATGAGTCTAAAGAGAGGTAAATCACTGTACCCTTTGCCCATATTATCCAGGCGTTCAAGATACAAGACGACATCTGGTGGAGATTTTCGAATGTATCTTTTGATAGACAACATAATTTTCTTGTTTCTTCTAGCATTACCGGTAGAAGATGGCCAGAAACCAGGAGTGTCTATAACTGATACTTTTACACCATTCACAGAACCAGTAACATCTTGGATACCATCAGTACCGGGCATAAAAGCATTAGTCACTGCCTTTGTCTGATTAAATAGAGAGTTTATAGTGGCGCTCTTACCAACACCAGTCTTCCCTAAGACTAGTATTCTTAGAGAAAAATCGAGCAGGGGCTGGCCAGCTACTTCCTGTTCTGCTGCTAATGCTCTAGCTTTATCACTGTTGAGATTTACTCTTTTCAAATCTGATTCCCCTGTTCTTATCAGTGTCGCTAGGTGTATCCGATAAAGAACCTTGGAGACAACAATGTCTTCTGGTGATTGCCCAAATCGCTGTAGAATACGGAAGAATTTCATTTGAAGTGCTTCAATTTTTGATAGAGGATCCAACTTCTTTCGAACAGGTGAACCATGAGAGTGAGATGTATCTTCTATGATAGCTTGCTGAGAGGGCGGGCTTATTCGGCCTTCTTGACCATTGTTGGATGAAGGTGGCATTTCAGTCATCACTTGCGATTCTACATTACCACCCCTTTGAGCTGAGCCTGATGAACAATAGGCATAACAGCATAAGGCAATTAAATATACAATTTGGCAGTGGAGAATGCAAAATTTCTATTAAAAAGTAACCATGGCAGCTATTGTCTCTATAAATCACTCCCTTGAATAACAAAGGGCATAGCATTGACATGTAGGGCTTAAATGCAATACTGAACCAATATGTGCTTCAGGATTCCAGCTAACTATAAAAGCAAAAGTGGCACCTTAGATACGAGGGCCAAAATCCTCAAATGCAGTTATCGCGGATATAATTTGGTTTGGCCTTAAATCATATACAACCTGAACACTGTGACCAAAAACTGAAAGTCAGGATCTCTACACCTAACGACCTTGGATTACTTTTGGAGTGCAAAACAGGCATAAAAACTAGAGACTGAGAAGACTGTGTCCCAGATGTAAAGTAAGGGAAGAGAATATTTATTAACTTGTGCGATTAACCGACTTGTTGGGAAGTTGGAATAGGCTAATGCAAGAAAATAGAGCAATTAACAAGTTTCAATCTTTGTATTTTGCAGTGTCAAACTCCTGCATCAGTCTACTGTAGTAAACATTAATCTATTGAAAAAAATGGCGCCCATGAAGAAAGAGTTTATATAGATAGTTGAGTAAATAAAAAGTACCTGACGAAGCAAACTCATCATTCTGATGTTGTTGTACCACACAACTCCCAGTGCCGGATAATGTCCTAGGCTTGACCAATGAACCAGATACTAATCGAGCAAAAACCCAATCTGTGATGCTCTTCATCTTGATATTGGATAAAAGAAACAAGAAGAATAATCTCAAAGTGAAGACAAGTTGTTACATTAGAGAAGGGAAGGGAGCTGAAAGAGACATATTTGGAAAACTCAATGTTCCTGATAATCAGCTGAAGACTCCTCGGTTCTGCGAGGGAGGAAGGAGAGAATTAGGTAAAAAAGGAGAAAGCAAAGATTTGAAGTGGGAGAAGAAACATAAGAATCAACAGAGAATGTATTGGTTGGTTGGTTGTAATGAGAATGCAAAGGGAACAGTCTGGATATTAAGAAAGTTGAAATAATAAAGTGGAACTGCAGAAGACACAAATACATAAAATTACACAGGAAGCAGTCTGGATATTAAGATCAATTCAAAAAGAAGTCTCTGAAATCGTATGTAGTCTCCCTTGTGACGGGTATAAAATTGTTCCTGTATGTAGTTGAATGTAAAAACCCAGAAAAGTAGAAATAATCAAAGTGCGGAATGGCACAAGGCAGTAATCCATAAGATGAAGGAGAATTAATTCATCATATAAATCATTAATTAATTCTACAAACATAAATAAATAATAATAAATCAAGATAATAAGATTGAATTACAGTGGGTGGATGAAGAAATTACCTTTACAAAAGTGATGAACAAGATAATTGATTTGATAATTTGCAATTAATTGAATGAACACAAGGCAAGGTGAAGGTATGGATAAGACTATCTACAGTATCTTAACAACAAAATCATAAATAAATAAATAAAGGCGATAAAAACAAGCATCAACTCAATACAAACGACCAACGAGGAAGAGGACCTGGCTTGTTTTTTTGTTTTTACCCAACAACACACCCAAATTATTATGCGGCCTACAACCCAAACACCCTATCAATTCTGAATTCCCCCAATTCTGATTGTCGATGGCAAGCAATGGTTCGTTTTGTAGGACCCAAACCAGATCTACCTACTTATCATAAATAAATAGTGGATTGGGTATGGATTGAATTTTTTTCTTCGGTTTGGGATATAAATATACAATTTGTTATTCCTAACTCTGATACTGCCAAATTCGATGTTTATTTTCAATCGATAATGTCTCTTGTAAAACCGTTTTACGCTAGACTAAATGTAAAACGGCATTGGATTTATCTAAATGGGCTCATCAAAAGTAACAAAAACATTTTTAAAAAAATAGATCCGTGTAGCCTAAACGACATTTTTTTATTTAAATTATAAGGTTATTTAACAAACCATATATCGTTTTAGCATTGATTTGAAACCAATTATCGCCAATTAGTCCACACTATCAATGTGAGGATAAGCTCTTACTTCAAGTAGTGGCTTTAGTCTTGTGTGAACTAAAAAAAGAAAAGGCAAAACACCAAAAATTCGCTACTCCAAGCAGCGGCTTTCGTGAACAAGTCACAAAATTACTAAATTGACAAATAACATTAAAGATGTAATTAAAATTAAGCAGCATACAGTCATTAGACTATCAATATCCTTCTGTTAATTAGGACAAAAGGCCCCTAAATCAGATTAGGATACTTTTTCCTCACTTTCATGCTTACATTACAACGAATTCTAGCACAAATTACATATGTAAAAGCTCCTACACTACAAGTCTTGGTAGCTTCATGCTCTTATCATGCAGTCTTGAATTCCTAACCTGCCATATCATATTACATAAAGCACACAGATTGCAGCTTCAATAATTTGCTTCTTCAGAGGAGGTTTGATTCTGCTGCGTGACAACCACTGTAAAATATTGTGGTATATCATATTTAAAATGAAGTGTAAAAGATAAATAGTTTGAAAGCAAATCTTTCAGAATGCTTAGACAGAAAAACTACAAAGACGTAGTTGGAGTAAAGGCACAAGTTGGTGTCTATCGAGTCACCCAAAGGGCTGCTGGCGACCCACAGTTTTACAATTTGGGATTTTTGTATTCTTAATATTTCCATGAAAAGTACAAAATAAATAGTACGAGTGCAGGTGAGCATAGGTATGGAGTGTACTCGTTAATATTGCAAGCAACGTATCCTACATTTTGACTGCATGCTTGTACAATTGTACTGCCCGGCCCGCTGTAAACTTGGATTAAAAATCAGAGTTTCATAGCTGAAAGTGACTGCTCCCCTAACTGGTAGTAATGATAGAAGATCCCAGGGTAGTTTTTCACTTTCTTGTACAACCGAGGCCGATCTTTGCTCATCAGCTCTTCCACTGGTCCAATCTCCTTTTCTGCTTGTGGAGTTGCAAACATAGTGATAGACACCCTGTCCTTTTCCGAGTTTGTCACCACCCTGTGCACTGGACTCTTGAATATGCCATTACTCATTATCTGTAGTTTCCGTACCATAAAATTAAGGACTGAACATCAAAACACAGCTTTATTAAAAGACAGACTAGGAAATACCTCCATCTGATCACCAATATTAATGAAAAGAGCATGAGGTCTAATGGGAACTTTAAACCATTGCCCATCTCTAACTAGTTGAAGGCCTTCAACTTGATTATCTGGCACCAAAATGGTGATAGCGGATCCATCAGTGTGTTCTTTGATGCCTAGAGTGAGGTCCGGACGAGGGCACCGAGGATAAAAGCTGAATCTTGCAAACATTGAACCAGCTTCTCCATATTGCTTCCAGAAGCTCTTCTCCTCAAGTTTCAGCGACAGCGCCATGGCTTTGAGGATGACTTCAACGACCGTTTGTGAGTTGACAGCAAACTCGCTTAAAACTGGCCTGTAAGTAAGTCATCATATTTCATCAACAGGAAACTTTCAAATATGTCTGAACTTGTATGCATTTGAATTGGTTTTAGTAACCTGAAAGTTTGGGGTTGTTGAGGCCAGAATTGGAGCCTGCGGAGATGTTGGGGAAAAGCAAGAAGGTACAAGCGGTCCACCCAGTCAAGATTACGATTTTTGAAAGCGTCATTGCCATAGCCTTCAAAGTCATTGACGGGCCTTGCATACTTGATCTTTTCCTCCCAAGGTAGCTCAAAAAACTGCCTTGTCACTTGTTGTAATTCATCCAGAAACGAGCTGCTCATCCCATGATTTATGAGCTGATGCACCCCGTCATTCGTTTGTTTGTTAGGAGACAGTGGCAATGAACAATAAGAATTTAAAATGGCTAACTAGTGGATTTCAGAATGTAAGTGATTGTAAAGGTAAATCAAACCTGGAAGCAACCCCAGGAAGTGAGGACGGATTTAAGCTTATCAAGCTCTTGATTTTGTTCATCAGGGGATGAAGAAGAGAGTTTGCAAAGATCAATAATGGGAGAAGACATGTATGGAAGGGAGACGGGCACGACAGCATTCTCCTGAAAGTAAGACTCAGGCACCCCATCTCCCTTTGCGGCCAACTCTTGCACACACATTGCTGGTAACTCTATCTCTTCAGCCGGTACATTTCCGGCCATTAGCCTCACACTCAATCCTTTTGCTTTCAATCTTAATATCTTGTTTCTGATCTCGTCCTGTTCAGTACCTTTACGACCAAGTATTACTCTAATATAAACAAACAGGGTATTTAAACAAGTAAAGATCTCCGCCATCTTTGACTTTGAACCTCCAAGTATAAGTATGTACCTACTACATTAAGTTAAATATCATCTTGTCTTGTTTACTTGGAATTGCAGCTGACATCCACTTGTATCTTAAATCATACAAGTAGATCACAATGACCTGCTTGCTGACATGATTTGATTCCATCTATACTTGCTATTTTTTGTTCTAATATTATTACAACACCATAGCCTATTATAGTGGGTTGGAGTGTGGCCAACTGATTAGCCATCGACAGTGTTGGGACAAACAAAGGTTATAAGAGATAAGGGGGAAATCATTAACACGTGAGAACCCAAATTTGGCTGTACATAACAAGGATTAGCAAAGTATTTGTCCTAATCATAACATCAAAGTTTATTGCTTATTTGCTTATATGATACACATTCAAATAGAATCAGAGGCATTAATGACTACTAGGGTTGCCGACACCCAAGGCAGAATCAAGTAGGGCCAGATACTCATTTAAAGCTTCAGCTTCTTTTGTGACGTCGATATCATAGTCAGAGAAAGCATCTTCTCTACTTAAGGCATTTGCAAGCTCCTCTTCAATTTCTACATCTCGCTCTTCTACACCATCAGACCGGCTGTCATTCCCACCACTACTTTCTCCCTCACTTCCTGCATCTACCCCACTTGAAGTTGCAACAGCGGGATCAACAGCATCTCTCATAACAGCATCTCTCATATTTTCGCTAACATCCTGCCCCATCTGTGCAAGAAGCTCTTCCAATGCCTTGGTTGTCGTTCCATGTGCATTCAGTGCTGAAATCACTACATCATAATGTCAAGCAACATTGAGGTTAGAACATGGCATGGCCACTGCTACATGCTGTATCTAATACGGAGTATTGGATATTCTTACGAGTTACCATTCAGGAAGAAAACACACCAAGCCAACAGGAAAGATAAATCAAAATTACAACACAGCACAACATCTAAACTATATCCTACCTCTTGTTCTATCAAACCCCATGGATGCTAATTGAGACACTCTTGCTTCCATATCTCCTTGTCGTCTCTTCCGTTTCTTTGATTCGATATCAAGCTAATAATCACAAAAGAGTGTTAGGTTTTGTACATGAGCTAAAAGCATCAGTATTATGTGAACCATGACAAGGTTATATGATATAACCTGTATCTTAGATTTAGTTTCAGGGTTAGTCAAATCATCCAAAGCCTTCAGAGCGTCATTTTCATGTATCCTTAGTGCCTCAGCAGCCAACTCCTTCTCAAAGCTGTCAAACATAACAGTTGTTTAATTTGGTGAAACAAGGGGAAGTTTGGAATAATGCAAAATAGCTAACAAAAATGTACTCTAAAAGTTATGATCTTTATATGGTGATGTATAGCAGTCGGCCACTGCAATTTTTGACCCAGTTCTCATTAAAAACATCTCTCTGTGTTAAATTAAAAACAGGGTCAATGTTTTGTAAATCAGCTAATCCAACCAGCACTTACTCTGCGATAGGTGGCAGAAATTGGGTAATGATGTCATTGTTAAAGAAAAGAGCAAGAAATTTAAGTCTTCAAAAGGTAATTACCAAGTACAGAGTACATTTCAGTACATAACTACATGCTCAAAATTCAAAAATAATCAGACGCAAACAAAGAATGCAAGAGATCAGTCTCATTTCACCTAGTTCCACTTCCACAGGTGTCTAAAACAGTACAGCATATACAAGTGGAAACAAGAAGAAAGAGGCTGTAGAGTACACAGCCTTGAGGATTAGTGGGATTACCTGATGGACACTAGTGCATCTAGCTTTTGCATATCGACAGCTTTTCCAAGTGGAGTCTTTCCAAACTTCTTTTGTTCTCTGCACAAAATAAACTAATGAATAGGAGATAAAACAAATACATAGAAAAGATTAAGTAAGTTCAGCAAAACAAACCTAATTTCTATTTGACGCTTGAGATCATCTGCACGCTTTTTTTCCTTCTTTTCTTTCTCCTCCTCAAGGAAGTTAACAGCGCTTTCAACAATCTGTTCATTAAGTTTCAAAGCCCTAATAGCTTCGTGCTGTTTGTAACCCATGCTTATTAACAGTGACAAAGCCTCATCTGATACTTGAAGCTGAATTTACAACAAGAATGACCATTAGCGGGGGAATGCAATACATATCCAATGAAAAATGCTGGGAGACCGAGAATAGGCATAGTCATGTACAACATAAATACAGTGTCAAGGCGTAACAATAGAGAGTGTGCAAGGGAAAGTTGCAGAAAGGCACAATAACAAGCAATAATCAAGAAAAGTATGCTCTAATGTGCTTCAGGAAAGTGGTTGAAAGATTGGTGGATAAGTGGAGACCTTAGAGAATTTGGCTTTGGCAGACGTCAAAGCTTGTCTAGATTTTTCCAGCTGACCACAGTGAAAAGCTGCAACACCTTCTAAGAGTTCCAACCTGAGATATCTAGACACATAAAAGCAAAACAAGAGTGAGAGTGAGATAGATAGTGGTGTTTGATGAATGGTGGAGATAAGCGTATTAAGTAGTCAAGTAGGTGACTAACAAAGCAAGCTCGGGGCAACGACTGGTTTGAAGAAGTCTAACACGAGAGGCGTCCTTTCCATGAGCACGCTCAATACCTTTTTTAGCTTTAGCAAGGCGTTCTCCGGCAAGGGAGAGGCAATTAAGGTCACGAAGCATAAAGTAGCACCAGACCATGTCAATTTGAAGGATAGGGACATTATCGACACGGTCAAGAAGAGTTGGATCGCAGAGAGAAAAGGCCTCCTCACCCATTTGAAGGACCTCAAGGGCATCTTTGAATTGATGAGCAGCAATGAGGTCCTTGCCTTTAGTATGGAGCATGAGACCCATCATAATGGCCCTTTGATCGGTCTCGGAACCCATATTAATCTGGTTACCACTCTGATCCTCCAGTTGAATGTTGTAGTCCTCAATTGGGATTGACCCATCAGCGTGTCTCTTAGCAAGGGCACTAACACCAGCTCTAATAATAATAAGAATAAGAATAAGAATACAAAAGATTCAATATTTATAATGAATTAAGATGAAGATCAAACAGAAAAGACAGTAAAATAAACATACTTGAGACGGGCGAGTCGAGAAGCGCGGAGTTCTTGGGAAGCCAAAACAGCATGATCATCAAGAGAGACTTTAGTGGCTAAAATCTTGGCATTAATAGGAATACCCAAATCAAAAAGGGAGGTGGAATGAAAAGGGTCGACGTCGTCTTTAAGAAGACGACCGGAGCAAATAAGACGAAATAAACGAGGGTCGTCAGAGTTACAGAGGCGGGCAACATGTTCCCTCAACATCCGTACACTCCATTCTTCCAAATTAACATCCACTGTACCTGTCCATACTCCCGCTATCTTTATTTTACCCATACCCTTATTCATCCTCTCTATTAACTACTGTACTATTAACAAACACTTTTCAACTTCTGATTCTGAATTTTTTCCCAACCTAATTTTTCAGGGGATATCTCTCTCTATATATATGCGCACTACGGACGGAGTCGGGAGTATATATTGTTTCCTACTTTTCTCTTTACTCTAGGATTATCTCACTTGTCCCCTCAACTATCACTTAATTTCATTTATATCCTTATATTTTTCAGGAAAGCCCAACCCTATTTTTTTGGACTTAAAAATCATCACTTTTAAGTACTTCTAATAAAGTTTAATAAAATTAATTTCTGAAAAGTTATAAGTTAAGTTTAGCCCATACTAGTAAGTTATGTCAAATCAAGTACAAAAAAAATTCAGCAAAACTAAGTTTATTCCAATGAAATTTAGTTCAGTTCTGAAAAGGTAAGTTCATAAAAGTAAAGCTCTGAAAGTTAAACAAAGCTAAAAATTTTATAATGTTTACGTGTTTTAAAAAATGATACAAATTTTATTTAGATCGAGATAGAAATAGTCCAAAGATTAATCGTTTATCTTATATTTTTTGTTTTATCAATATCTTCTTCTTAATAATAATAATATTATTATTATTATTATTAAGTTAATTTAAGTTAAGATTTCTTTAATTAAGAAAAATTAAGCTTTTATAAGTTAAGTTTAGAAAAGTTAATTCCTTATAATTAAGTTTGGAAAAGTTAAGTTCCTATAAATTAAGTTCAGCTTCTATATGTGTAAGTTCAGAAAAGTTAAGCAAAATTATATTCAATTAAAAAAAGTTAAGTTTTAATAAGTTAAGTTAGGCTCTGTTTGACAAAATTAACTGAAAAGGTAGCTGAAAACTAAAAAGTTAACTGAAACCTGAAAAGATAGGTGATAAGGTAGCTGAAAAATAAGAG
>JAOWBH010068967.1:0-14914 GCA_028566215.1 Silene coronaria
GTTCTTTCATTTCTATTAAGGAAGAGAGGTCGTCCACTACACGAAGGGAATGTAACCAAAGGTGAAGGAGATAAGGGAACTTTTATTTGAGCATTATTAGCTACCCCTTAAGTTCAAAAACTTCTTTTACAAAACAAATCTGTATTTCAAAATGAGATTTTGTGCAACAAGACCTTTTAGATTTTCAACTCTAAAGTGGGCTGAAATGTTTAGTAGTAAAAAACCTAGTGATTGTGTGGGAAAGAGAAAGGCGTAATAAAATGAATTAGAGGCGCACTAGGCAACTACAACCCTAGTTTTTTTGCAGAGACTTGAATATCATAACAAATGCTAACCAATTTCCATGACGAAAAAAAATATCTACTTAGCATTTACTTAGCATTGATACAAAGCCTCTACATTCTTCTACAGTTCACCTCACTACCAATCGCCTAGTTCCCCTGAGCCACCCCAAAAAAATAAGGTTCAGCTCAACTGCTCAAGTTAACAAGAAACAAAAGCTGCTATCAGATTACGAAATTTTATGACAGCAAAATGGAATGCTTTTATAATTTCCCATTTTTCTAAGAACCAAGCATCATGTAAATCAATATTTTTTTCCCTTTTCAAACCCTCCTTCCCCCTAAAATGAAAATAGCAAGAGAATCTTGTTGGAAAGTAAGTGAAATTGTCAATTGACATGTCGGCCACTTAAGATTTAAATTGACTCATAGTTCAAATTCCAAACGTAATAAATTCAGGTTTATAAGGGAGTATTCATGATCTCATACACTGAATGATGTGCGGAGGACAGAAAATTCTCCAGGCGTCACTTGTATAACAAAGCGCTCATTAATTTTCTTCATGTTATCAACAACACCTGAACGAGGAAAAACAAAATGCCAAAAAAACAATTAAAGGCATGTAATGTATGCATATAAACCAGCAACACGTCAATACCTTGTTTAGACCAAAATAAGAAGCCAGAAGCAGCCTCAGAAAAGCAATAAAGTGAATATCTTTGTAGCACGTCAAACGAATAAGAAAAAATATAAACGCCTTGTAGTTCAAGTTGCAAAGAATCAACAAAGATCGTCTAAGCAAGAAAAGATGACCTAGCACCTCCACGCCAACCCAGTGCCTCGAGGACTCCCAGACTCCCGCAAACGGCAAGGTAATTGGGGGTGGGGGTGGGGGTGGGGGCAGTTGTACAACATTTCCCACGGGTCAACAACATAGAGAGGTTGTTTCAGAACCCATAATGAAATCTGTATCAAGTACATTAAATGAATGTCATCCCATACTTCATACTAAAAAGAAACAACCAGTTGAGTGAGCCATTTTGGGTTGTGACGTCATAATTTATAACCAATAACAATGACTCTTTGACTTCATTAGACATGAGCTTATTCCACCAAAAACAAATTTTGAAAAAACACAATTTAAAATGGTTAGCACTTATGCCTAGAAAAAAGAACTTCCTATTCCACGCTATTTATGGAAAAAGAAAATGTCCTTGACCTCACTCCTGCTGTTCTAACAAACGTGCAACTCATAGATGAACAGGAACTCGGCACTTATGGCTTCTGACAAGTGAGAATACTATATCCCAAAAAAGCTAAATCCCGTATAGTGCATAAAATAGGAAATTATGATAAATAAATGGAAAACAAAAAAGTTTAATTGCTTATGATCAGCAGAAGGAAGCACATGCTAAATTTCAAATTTAGTTTCATCATTTTATTTGCCTTTCAGCTATCTTTGCAAAGCCTGATAAACATATTTTGTGTCTTTGTACTGAAATAAACCAAAACTTAAAGTGGCGAAATTGTTGCTGCAAAAGAACTTACTCAAGGAGATGAAGTAGAACTTCCCATCAGGATTTCCTCGAATTTGTAAGGATTTCCGCACTTGACCGGCATTACTAACAATTGATATCAGATCAATAAATCTCAGTATGTCATTAATGATGGGATAATAAACCATGTATGCTGAAAGCTTACCTAGTCTGCATTCCCGGGTCATGGAAGAAATCACAGGTACCACCAGGACCCAAACTTATTAATGATCCAACCTCTGTAGCTGACATAGCAAATTTCTGGAAGAAGACAAGCAATGACAAGCTAAGTTACTTCGACACTTCACTTAGTCACAGTATTTCGTGTCAAACACGATTCATGGTCAACGTGAAATAGGACACGAGTCTGACACAACACTGACACTTGAGTGCTTGACTGATATTTTTAAAATAGCGTAGTCAAGAAAAGAACGTGAAGAGGAAGGGTCGGAAAAGGAAAGTAAAAGGTGAAATAAAAAAATAATTTCAAGAAAATAAGAGGAAGACATTGGAGAGGTAAGTACCCGGTCTAAACTATAAGAAAAAATTCTCTTTTAATTTAGTGTTAACTGCTAAAGCATGGCTGGTTAAAATATTTTACAATATCTGTCATGTCCGTCAGTCCGTGTGTAATAATTGGCCAAGATTTTTGTTTAACAGTATCCACGTGTCGCTCATTTCAATACGAAGTGTGAGACTGTCACAGCCGACACTGATAACGAGACTGAGTAATATAGATTACAAATTTACAGCTAAATCTTGGGAACAACATCAACATTACCTGGCAAACAGGTCGTGTCGTGTCAAGTTCGTGTTCGTGTCACATATAAATGGGTCATATACCCCTCAACCCTAACCCAACCCATTTACTTAAACGGGTCACACACCTCAACCCTAACCCAACCTATTTAACTTTTTTGTAACCCAACCCGACTTGTTTAACCCATTTAACTTTAAACAGCTCAATTGTACCTAACTCAACCCATTTAACCCGAATGACCCGTTTAACCTATTTAATCCAATTGACGTGTTTAAACCCTTTCACATCTTAGATCACTTAATCATAGCGTGAAAAATAAAACTATACTTTCTTTTTTCAAATGTTGTGAGGTATTATGGTAAAATGTAAGATTTCAACATCTCATTTAGGTTAAATGGGTTATTCGTGTCGGGTTCGTGTCGTAGGACCTCAACCCTAACCCGACCCATTTAAATTTTGTGTCGTGTTCGTGTCGACTCAATTACTTAAATGGGTCAAAATGTCTCAACCCGAACCCGCTAACTTCGTGACAGGTTCGTGTAGTGTTATCAAGATCACTATTTGCCAGCTCTAAACATTACCGTATTGCATCATGGGATTCCCAAAAATTGTAGGGAAAGGGGGTCATTACTCATTAGTAATAGTCATACCCCTTTGTTAGCAACGCAAAAAAATGAAAATGCATCCAAAATTGCATAGACGATTGCTTCTTAATAAAAATAATCGCAACCAGTTTATTACGCCGCTTGCTTTAACATCCTAATACATAACCAAACAATGACGAGTCTTTGGCGCCATTGGACATGGAACAACAACAACAACATCAGAGCCTTAATCCCAAAATGCTTGGGGTCTGCTAACATGAATCATCTTTTAGAGCCATCCATGGGTGATTGTAGAACTCAAAATGCGAGGACATAGAAAAAGAAGAGTGAAAAGCAAAAAAGTCAAATTAAACTTATAGGTTTGAAAATCGAAGCTCAGATATCTTTTATAAAAGCTAGAATTTAAATCTACGATGAAAAATTAAAACGATGTTTTGGACAATTGAAATAGGAATTAAAGTTACGGAAAACCTTCAAAGTAAACCAAGAATTTTATTAAATAAGAAAGTTCTTTTTTTTAAAACGTGTAATAAATCCAAAAAGAAGAAATGTTTTTTCCTAAAAAATAAAATAGAATATTACGGAATACCTTCAAAGTAAACCAAGAAAATTATGTATTACATAAGAAAGTTATTTTGTAAAACGTGTAATTAATCCAAAAAGAAGAAATGTTTTTTTCGTTTAAAATAAAATAAAAACACTGAATATTTCAAATAAGAGCATATACTAAAAATCCACACTTGTCAGTTCCCTCCATTGTGCCCTCTCCGTCCCATACCCTCTTCAAGCCCAAGAAATCTCATATCATGTTCAAAATGCCATTGGACATGGAAATCTTGGGAAAATGAAAGAAACTAAACTGAGAAACAATAGAAGATGCGGGCACTTCTTTGGCTTATCTCAATATATAAACCACAGAGCTGAAGCAATATATTAATCAAGGAAAAGGTTAAGAACAGTTCAGAACAAACTACATCAGAAGAAGCATATTAAATATAATAAGTACACAAGTAAATGTTAAAGCAACATGCAGTCATGTATAATAGTACATCTGCCCTATGACATTAATGTTTTCACCTTTGTCAACTATGAATAAACAAGCATTTTATATATTCAAAACAATCGAGTCCACTTCACGAAGCAAAATGATCTTCCATGTGATGGTGATCATAAGAAATGGCTAGATATTTTTTTCCAGCTCATGATGGATTTAAAATATATGCCGAAAGCCCGAAAGAAATCGCAAAATAGCGAGTGACCCGTAAAACCTATGTTTATTTAGGCCCTTCGACTTTTAATAGAATTGAAATAGCCCATAGCCTTTATTCCTATGTGCTATTCAAATTTGAAGCCCTAATATGGTATTGGTTCGATCCCAACAAGAAGCAGGTCAGATGTTATGGAAGTTGCACGCATAATTGAGAAACTCTTATCTAATATCATTGTATATAAATTATACCTTGTGCTGTTAGAGTTTAGACAAGAACCCCAGCCCCCAAACAAAAAAAAATTACACCTTATTGTCTAATAGTTCCTCCGTTCCATTGAGTTCTTTCGTTTACTTTTTGCACAAATGTTAAGAAAGTGCAAACAAGTGGGGGTATCTAATCTTTTCATATGTTGGATTACCAAAATACCCTCATGTATGGCCCCGAACTTTAGTGTCACAATCACCAAAGAGGAGTAATAATAGACGTAGCTTGGTCAATTAGTTGATTAAGGAGTCCATATAAGGAAAAGTAAACAATCAAATGGAACGGCCCACAATGGAATACGTAAAGAACTCAACAGAACGCAGGAAGAAATAGAGTACATGCAAAAACTGAAAATCCTAAGAACTTGCTTCCTCTATCTTGGTATGTAATTCCCATTTCCGTATGTATTAGTTTGTCCTTCTCACTACTTTCTCACCTCAGCCACCTATATCTGCTAAGCTTTCATAGTAAAAAATTACTTCAGTACCTTAAATTCCTAATAGTAAATCCCTAAATACAAGTATTGTCGTTGCTTAATATGCTTCAAATTTTATATCCTCTTACATATATATAGCCTTCTAATTACCCAAATCATAACCTTCACATGAGAACACCGCCACTCTCTCTCTTCCTTCCAAATTGTATTTCCAGTGAAGATAACTCCTAAAGAGGGTTATTTGATAGTACAATTCTTAATCCTAGTAGTAAGAAACAGTAGAAATGCAGCTGAGTGATGCTTTTCTGAAAGCCTATATAACTATACAAAGGCTAATATCAGGACACGTGGTTCAACAAGCAAGAAGGATATGACTTACAAATGTCTATATTATTACAAACTAAAATGCATAAATAATATAATACAGACTAAGATCACACTCCGTGCTTAACAAACGTATTAACACGTGGTTCAATCTCCGCTCCTCCGCTTGTTTGTTTTTAGTCATAATAATCCGTGCTTAAACAATGTGGTAAGAACATTAAAAGCAGAGAGCGTATTTATTAAATGAGACGCCTAAAATTGCTGTAAATAAGAATTTAGTAGGACGGATAATTAGGTATCCTCAAAATATACTCATTATCCTGCTGCATACTTGAGAGTCAGTAGTTAGACGAAGATATGAGATATTGAGTGGCCATTACTTCGCATTCCAGGTGATGCTTGACTGTAAAGTGACGTTCAGAAATTAATTGGACATACAGAAAAAGGTTTGGAACTAATTATCAGCAATTATAGCTAAAGGGCTTTAAGGGAAATCTGCCATTTTCTGCTTCATTTTAGAGCATTCATAGTAGGGTGAATTTCAGATTAAATAGGTCAGAGGCAAACAATGCAGGTAAGACTTTCAGAAGCTATTGCCATCCAGAATTATTCCATGCAGAATTGCAGATACATCAAAAAATAAGTTTTACAAAAGAGACCAGGAGCCAATATGTGTAATTAACTTCTGATTACTTGTCCAAGCAAAGTGTGTAAATAACTTAGTTGCAATAAATAATTATATAGAAGAAGCAATATCTCGTAAAAACTTTTTAACTGTTTGAAAATATATCAATACAGAGGAAATGGCAAGCAACCCTAACCTGCTTCCGCTCCCAGTCATACTTACGCTCCCCTATAGAGGGCGAAAAGGACAGCATAATATAGCCTGAACGTTTGACAAAGAGATCCCCAGCCTACATTAAAGGAAACAAAGTGAATCCCTTGTTAGAATGCTACTTCAAAACACTGTTTACAAACTCCTGGAAAATGACATCAAAAGAAGAAAAACAGTCCATTCCATACTTCATTTTTTGTAAATGTTGGTGCTACAGGCTCGGCTGCAAATGCCGCTTTTCCTTTGTAAAGCATGAATGAAGCAAAAATGCGACCTGCATAATTCAGCACACGTCAAAAGCATGGAAAATAAGATTACAAGGATTGCACCACAATCATTCAAATACTATCTCTCAAAAATATAGTCATTACCACCAGTAGAAGCTTTTTGTGCAATAGTCGGAGCTTTTTGTGCAAAAGTCGGAGCTTTTTGTGCAAAAGTCGGAGCTTTTTGTACAACAGTCGGAGCTTCGTGTGCAAAAGTCGGAGCTTCGTGTGCAACAGTCGGAGGAGCTTCGTGTGCAACAGTCGGAGCTTTTTGTGCAACAGTCGGAGCTTCTTGTGCAACAGGGGGAGCTTTTTGTGCAGCAGTAGAAGCTTTATTTTTTTGTGCAACAGTAGAAGCTTTCCGTGCAGCAGTCGAGAATCCAGCACTGCCCATGAAAACATCTTGGGCACCACCCAGTAATTGCCCAGAAATACTTCCCCTAACAAAACAATTAATATCAGTGACACAAAGTTTCTACTAAAGTACCACCAGGTTATTCCTAATGCCAACAAAATCATAACAAAAATCAGATGTCTTCAAAATTTCTCATTGTTCATTGTATTCTATGACCAAGTAAACACACTAACAAACTTATTATCCTACAACTGGAAGAGGTAAAACCCTAATATCTTCAAGAACTAATTCATCAAACAACCCAATCCCAGTTCTCAAACCCAACATTAAGTGAACCATATCATATAAAAAAGGGTCCGTCTTAAACATAAGACGGTCTCAAATGAGATTTTGTGGAATAAAAATACATCCTTTTAATTTAATCATGGAAAACTAATAATCCAGTAAAAACCCAAAACAAAACTATATAAAATCACAGTGTATAAAAATACTGTACATCCTTTTTAATCATGAGACTTTCAACTTTCACAGCAGTTAAAATTACCAAAAATCAAAAGCATTATCAGAATTACTGCGACTAAACATGCATTAATGTAATCCTAGATACAGTGGTAAAGTTGGTTGAAGCACAAAAGTAAATAAGACAATAGAAAGGAAAAAAGTGGATGGATAAACCCTAAAACTGCAGTAAGAAAATTGAAATGAAATGGACAGACAGTAAAAAAGGGAAAGTAATAACCTGGACTTGGAAATGGTAGCAAGTTTCATCATGTTGAAGGAGATTGGGATAATTAAGGGTTTTTGGTCGTCTACGGGTTTTGTGCGGGAAGGTCAGTCTCCTAGTTATACTACTACTGTGTACTGTGTACTGTGTAAATGTGACTTGGATATGTGCGAGGGTTTCACATTTGAATATTTTGTACTGTAATATACACGATAACACCCCGGTTTGCTTGTGTGAGATGGAGACAATTTTCCACCTTGCTGCGGAATGTTGTAACGCCCTCAACTATCCGGCCAAGTCTCGGTTTCTCGAGTTAGTGATCCAAAACTCTAATTAAAGAACATTTTATTCAAGTTATCGTTTAATGGATTACAAAACCAAATAAATGAATATTAAATACCACCCAACTACATCTATATCCTCTACCTAACAACTAGATACTCACTCCAAGTTCATAGCGCGGCCCGAATCCCGATCACGTCATATACAAACCTGTAAATCAAGTTGCTCCCCATATGATCGGAAATATCATATAGATCAATACAGACCACCCCGCCGGGAAGTGGCAAATAAGCCTCATACGTTTGACAATATGTGCAAATTAGCCCCATAACTTTCGTGTGGTGCAAATTCACCCCATAAATTATACAATATGTGCAATTAAGCCTATTTTAGAATTCAGTCTATTTACTCACCGGGAAAACATAATATGGCACCGGAATGATTACAAGGACCATGACTAAGACGGAATTAGATAATTAAAAAAATCAAAATTAAGAAAAACCCACTACTATTGCTGAGTTCTTGTTAAATCTGTAACTTACCACGTTACTTTTTATCCATCTTCCTCTCACATTTGACCTCTTCACTCAAATCAATCCATTTACTCCATTTTTTACATCCATTTTTTTTTGTTGTGTAGCTTAAAAGTCTCATTCTCGTATATCATTCAAACTTTTGTAATTGAAATTTTACTCAATTACCACTAGTGAAATTTGGGGAAAAAAGTTTTACTCAATTACCACCATTGAAATTTGGGAAAAATTAAAACTTAGCTTCAAGTTCAATTGAATAATTGAAAGCAAATAACGATACTACAATCATCAAAAATCCGGGCATGTTCATGCAATTCAACTATCATGATTTTTTTTTTTGGGCATTTCAAATTTTGATTTTGATGATTGTCTAATTGTTCGAGGTTGATCTAACTGTGATAGAAGTTTTAAGAAAGTTTAGTATCAATTGGAAAATTACCTCTTGGCATGGGGGTAAACATAGCTACTAGTGCTAGAAAAGAACTATTCTGCAATGAAGATAAACAAATGTATGATCAAATATGAAATAAGAGTAATGAAAAACCTAGATTATTTATTACTATTATGTTTTTTTTTTAATTGTCTAATTCAGTCCAAATCATAGTCCTTAATTCCACATTTTGTATTAACTTATGGGGTGAATTTGCACCACACAAAAGTTACGCTAATTTACACACATAGTGTCAAACGTATGAGGCTTATTTGTCACTTCCCCGACTAAAACGAGGTTGTTAAAAAGCAAAATGTTAGGGCAAGTTCACAACTTCACAAGATTATTACTCCCTCCATTCAACTCCACTTTGCAAGTTTCTCTTTTAGACACTATTCACGAGCGAACATTCAAGTTCAATTTTCTCTCGATACATAAGTGAAAATATATTCATGTGGGATCTTATTTGTTTCGTCTTTTAAGAGTACATAAAAAATTGTAAATTAATCAAATCGGGTGGTTGTAATAGTAGTACTATTTAAATCTTGATTATTGGAGACAATAATCTAGAAGATCAAATTGTAAGAGCACATTGATAAAGTTGGGAAATAATTCACATATCAGACTTCAGAGATTGCCAGGCATGCAAGCAATTGTGAGATCAATTTTCCGTAATTAATTTTATTTAAGATGATTTGGTAGTTTTAAAGAGATGGAAATGTAAAGGAAAAAAGATAGAAATTGTAAATAAACACACAAAAAATGGGCCCCACCAGCAAGGTTACCTGCTGCATCAGGTAAAAAAAAGGCGGATTTCGTTATAAGATAAATGATACCTTAGTTGGTTGTATTCTTAGTTAAATGAAAGGGTAGAGTAGTTTGAGAAGGACCATCATAGTTCAAAGTATTCCCATTAAATAACCGTGTTATTTTCGAGTAATTAGTACCACTTATTGTCATCTCCATGTCCAGGAATAACAGAAGAAAAACCAGGGTGGCGATTTAAAACCATGTTAAGTCAAAACAATTTCAAGACGGATCAAATGGCAAAGAAAATTAAATCATTGGAAATTGGAAACTAAGGCCAAAGTCAAAGTCGACCCGACTATAACCTTATTAACCTATCCCATTTCCCACCCAACCCCATCTTCTAAATTCGAATCAATCTCCTTCAACCTCGCATTCCCTTTCTAAAGAAGGTCCATTCACCCCCAATTCAACTCACCTCCTCACCAAGCTCTGCCAGAAAACAATATACACCACAGCCTCCATTCAACCCACTTCTGTTCGAAGGCGTGTCCAAATACCATGAACCGTATCTCAGACATGTCCAAATAAATTTAAAAGACACAATTCTATAGGTGTCCGAAACATTTTGCCGTGTGTCCTGAAACTACACCAACAACCTATGTTTTGACTCTTCACTTTTAAAACCGCACCCGTTCGACACCATGTTTACCGGTTGCGCTATGAATACATGTTCACAATTCGCTCTTAGAATGTGTGTGATATATATTTTCAGCAAGCAATGTGATAGAATTCGGTCTTCACGATTCAAGATTCGAAGGGTATCTAAGCGAATCCGGTAACCTACGACATGGATATGGCCAATATGGGTATGGATCTATAACAGACACTTATTAGTACGACACTTCTTAACAGAGCTAAATCAACAAGGCTTGTACCATAAAGGTAGGGGAAGAGAGTTTATAACGCATTTAGTGTTATATTCAATGATATAGAGTGTTATTTCTTAAACTTCTTACCATTATACTAGTGTAGTTTTGATTTGAAAACATGTTCACGCACCAATCCTCATTTTAAGAGGGGGGACAGGCCTGTGAGTCTAAATTTCTAGTCAGACACTTGGATATATACCAGTGTCTCACCCTCGTATCGAGGTATAAGTAACATAGCTAGTAACCTTATCAAGCTTGGTGAGAGTAGTTGTATTATCAATGAAGGACCCAAAGGCAGATTCACCATCTAACTCTTTTTTACCAATGTATCCCCATCAAACCACAAGAACATGTTCTCCAGAATTTTGTAACATTTCTAGGCAAGAGTCCATAGCTATCAACGCATATAAACCCTCGAGCTCTTGAAGAGCTTTCAAGATCATTGATAACCAAATCTCATAAGGAAAAACTTGTTCGTTAGAGGGTGTTCCGTCTTGGAACGGGGAAGCAATTAGCTATATGTAGTTAAAGATTAGAAAAGGAAAGTGAACAAGTTTATTATGCATTAAGTTGTAAATGAGAATCATATCACCAATAAAAACAAATTTTTGCACTTGCTAATCTGAGGCAGAAACGCGCAATGAACTAGATTATATTACATTATATACAGGATTAGGTGACACACCTGAAGCCAACATTGTAACAACTTGTTAAGTATTTAATTCAACCCTTCTTTTTAAGTATTGTGATCCTGGAAACTTTTTAATTTCTATCAGAGCCAACCATTACGAAAAGGGCGGCACCGCGGCACTGACTTGCTCTTTTTTATGCCACTATTATAGTTAGTGATGATTTCACTTCTTCATTCCATGAAATTCTATCAACTATTTTCTTAGGAAAGAAAGGGCTTAATTTAATTCATTTGAGGATTGATAATTTTATGGACGTTTTGATAGGTCATTCTAATTTATACATACATTGTATTTTAATCATTTTCTCTCGTTGGCTCGGCCCGTGCGCGGTTACTATCGAGAACTTTTGCTTCACTATGGGATGTACCACGGGACAAGGTCAGAATAAGTCATTGTGTTAACAAAATAGTCTAACAATTACGAACAAAAAAAATTGAAATAGCTCGTTTTATGAACCCCCGCGTGCTAACCAAGGTGGTCCAGTTTTAGTTTTAGTGTTTGCATTGGCTTCGAGTCTGTCACATGAACAGAAGCTTGTCTATAGTATAGTTCATCTTGCGACTCTCACTCGGATTAGCAAAAGAGATACTTGTTTGATTGGTGACATGATTTTTATTTACAACTTAGATGCATCATAACCTGGGCACCTCCCTTTGCTAGTCTTTAAATGCATTAAACTAATTTTTCCCCGCTCCAAGATGCAATACCTTATAAGTAACAAATTTTACCTTATGGGATTTGGTTAACTACAGTAAACTACTCTTGCCAAGCTTGATGTGGTAACTAGTGTCCTAAGAAAGTGCAAAAGCAACAAGCTATTTTTATATATGAGGAAAACGTGTTGAAAGAGGATTTTGCAGCTTTGAGTCAAAGTCTCAAGACTCTCACTTCCAAATTCGACTCCATCATCTCTATTCTATCCTCTTAGTTCATATTCCCACATATCTTAACTTAGGTAATAATATATTACGTCATTAGTTCCCTCTGTCTTACCTTAACTTGTCCTAGCCTATTTTCACCTCTTTTTTGCACATTAACTATATTTGATACTTGATATTATGCTGACACGTGATGACTTTTGTCTCCTGATGATAATATGTGTAGTTTAGCTTGTATTATTTGCCTTGCCAAACACAGCCTTAGAGAGTGGAGACTAGGTGGTGGAAGCCTTTAGTGCTTCTTAGTCTTTAGTTAAAAAAATCTTTCATCAGTTTACAAATTACTTTTCACTAAATGGTTTCTTAAGAGAAATCATATTTGCAAATTGCTTTCGAAAGTATCTTCTACGAGTCTATCCTTGCTTTGTCATCTTCGTGAAAATCATTGCCGCTCTTGTTAGTATTTCAAATTGTCTTTATATGTAGAGAGGACATAGTTTGTGAACTTGATACTTGTAATTTTTCTATTTTCATAGAGAGACATTATGAATACTTAGTTATACTCCTTCATCATGATTTAAGGCACAATCACAAGGGTTGTTTTGCTTTTACTTGGTGCTTTTTTCAAATAATTAAGCACTGATAAAATAGATCTAGGGGTGGACGTGGGCCTTGACTTTGGCCGAACCACACAAACCTTGTGTTGCTCTTTCATATTTTTCCTCATTGCATTTCTCCTTATATTTCTACATAATCACTTGTATATTTAGATTAACTCATAATCTTAAATATTAAGTGATTATCGTATTTGAATTTGCAAGGAAGATTTTAAAAAGGTACTTAATTCAACCCCCCTTCTTAAGTACCAGAATCCTGAAAACTCCTCAATAAACATATACTTCCTCCATTCAACTCCACTCTACCACTTTCACTTTTTCACACTATTCACAATTAATCATTCAATTTCATTTTTCTCTCAAAATATAAGTAAAAATATTTGATTCGGCTTTACGAGTACGTTAAAAATATCTAACTTTTATAATTTTTGCAAACACGTAGCTAACGATATTTACCGCGTAAAAACCGCGTTGGCAAACGTGAAAAAGTAAAGTGATAGAGTGGAGTTGAATGGAGGAAGTACACAAGCAACTTGGACACATAGGATCTTTGAAACAAAACCAGCTAACATAAACAAAATTCAGACTAGTTACTACAGAAATGGGATAACATTGTGCTAGTTCTACAACTTCTCAAGCAGCTTAGGATCTTGCAAAATGCAAACAGCCGAAAACACAATCTCATAGCTAGCAATCAGGCTCAATCATATCAACCACCACACATCCACACAGCAGAAATCTTGACAAGGAATTGAAGAAAAATGATGGACCAAGGAGTGGAAAGATGTAGTGCCTTTCCAAGTTTCATCAAAATTTTAATTTGTAAACCTAACCAACTTGCATAAAGAAATATACGTTACTCCGTCACTTCATATTACCTCACGTCCTTACGTACCCATGCCCAACACTCGACACTCCACACTAGGACATTCGTATGTCACTTTGACTCAATTTTACGCCAAATTTAAGTGTTTATCCATAAAAATAGCCAATTACATAGCTCAGACACATACCCGTGACACCTTTAGCTGTCTTTAAGTGACCTAGATGGAGATAACTCACAATGACCATCTATAAGCTAATTTTATGTATAAAGGTGAGGGTAAATATGTCATGCTAGATAAAAGCTTACCCAAAAAAGAACTCATAAGTATCGACTGAAACAATCAAAAATAGAAAATGAAAGTTACTTCCTCTAATTCTTTGGAATTGCCTCACTTTTTAAGATTTTTGAGGACTAATTTAACCAAGTGGAGCAATTCCTAAAAATTTCGGGGGAGGTATTGACCATGATAGATGGAGTATTATGCTGAGGAAGCCCTAACAAAGAAAACAACTAATGAATGAGTTGCTAAGTTTCCATTAGAGTCTCAAAAGAAATCCATAGAGCACAGTGGAAGCAGAATGGATGACAAACCTTGGTATAGTGATCTCATAGGGAAATGATATTCCTTCACGGCTTGGGATGGGAGGAATGTGATCCTTTTTCTCATTTACAAACTTTATAATTTGAAAAAGAACCTCTCGCAGTGAAATTTCTTTTGCAATCCTCTGAGAATTTCTGTCCTCCGACGAACCCTCTGAAAAGAGCAGTCATAAAAGGTTATAGGCAAGTCAGATTCTACGAAAAATGACTACATTATAACATAACTGTACAAGTTTCCTATCACTTTACCTCCTGAGTCTACGATCTTGGAGTGATAAGACTTGTTAGAGGTTGCTCTCTGGTGTGCCACATTCAAATTAATATACCATTGTTCCCAAATCAAACGTTCAACTTTGTTCGAGAACCATATTGCCTTGTTGCTCTTTATTTCGTAGAATGAAAGACATATCTGAGACAATGAAAAGAATCAGTTAAATCAACAGAGGGTCGAATAGACACTTGTGACAATGACAATGCATCCCTAATATACTAAAAGATTAAGTCTCCTTGAAATTTTCCCTCCAAAATGCCCAATCTAAATATGGAAACCATATTATTAGTAATATATATGCTTATTATATACATTTATTCATACAATTTAATTAAAAAATTCATCATAACTAATTATTATTTGCTTTAAAAATTAATGTAAAACACTATACCCTTATTATTATTAGTAGTAGTAGTAGTAGTCGTTTTGTGGTAAAAAAATTATTAAAAAAATTTGAGAAAGAAAATTATAAAATGATATTATTCATGATTAGTTTCGTGTTATTAAAAA
>JAOWBH010069078.1:0-14913 GCA_028566215.1 Silene coronaria
ACAACTTTTTGACCGCTTGTAATGAGGTGACTTTCAGTCGATATTTGAGATAGCAAACGATGTCTGGATTTTTTTTTTTAAAGGTTGTGTGACAAAAAATGCAATCGGTTTTGAAAAAAATGTATGATTTGAGTGAAAGGACATTTGCTTAGTTTAATATAGTTATAGTGTAGCAATCTAAATTTATGTATAATAACTTAATTAACGGAAAATTAATTAAATCTAATCATTATAATTGGATTAAATAGTGGAAATTCATATCACTTGTTTTATACATGAGTATCCAAATTAGTCGAAAATTGACTACAAATTCATTAGTTGATAGATGTCATCTGGAAATTATTTTAGAACACATTGCACAAATAACTTACCTTTTTCTACTAGTCACCTTAATCGTCCAAATCAAGTATACGGAAAAATTTAAAATGCGTAAATAAAATTCATAAAATACCCATAATATATAATTTCATATCCTCATTAGCTTAATTATCAGGTGACACAGTAATACGATAATTAAAATAAAATACGATAATGATAGGGATGGCAACATGCCGGAACTAGACCGGATTCCCTAGTATCTAGATATGTGTTGTACACACTAGTTTCGGATGTTGTACACAAACACACTAGATCTGGATCTAACGCACATCTGACGCGCCTAGATCCAAAACCTTAACCAATGAATTATAGAATTTCTAAGCGAAATGTAGTTAGAGAGATAAGGGAGAAGTTTTCATATTAACTTGCTCAATTAATTATAAAATAACTTAGCCCATATATAGGGTTACACTTAATCAACTAACTACCAATGAAATAGGAACTAGTGGGAGGATCGTCCCACGTTCACTACTTGTGGAAAATAAGGCTTAACTAACAAATTCAGAAAGCCAACTACACTAGCTAGTAATCAGGAGATATTAACTAAAATATAGGAAACTAACTTAGAATAAGGGATCGTTTGGTTCACCGTAGGAACTTGCAATGCCTAGGAAGTTGTTTTTCCCATAAACTTGCATTTCATGTGAAGTGCTAAAAGATGTTTCGTTGCATGTAGGCAGTAGAAATTCATGAGAATTGGCACTTACCTAGAGGAGGCTAGGTAAGCAATTTCCTTCATTGTGGAGGAAGTGTAATTCATGAGAAGTTCAACTTTTCATATTTTTTGTCAACCAAACAAGACTCAATATCAACACTTCCCATGAATTGTAATTCATAGGATTTTATGTGGGTAACCAAACAACCCCTAAATTTTGGAGCATAATCCAACATGAATTTGTAAAAATGGATCCTAATCCAACCCATTAGATCTGGGTCTTGCAAATTCGGGTCGAGTCAAAGACTCATTAAGAATATTGATGTACAAACTACTCCCTCCGTTCAGGTCATTTGTTGTTCTATTCCATTTTGGGATGTCTCGGTCAATTATTGATGACCAATTTGATTTTTTACACTCAATTTGACCCACTTGTCATCTTATAATCGGCCCCCTCCTCTTTCGTCATTGTGCCAAAACTAGGGTTGTTCAACCGACTGGGTCAGGGGCGGCGCGGGTCGGTGTGGGGGGACCCGGACACGACCCGATTGGGGCGGATCGGGTCGGGCTGGGACGGGTCGAGCCAAGGGTGGCCCGTAACGGGTTTTGGGCGGGCTTGGGGGCAGTCCGGGTCGGGACGGTTCAGGCTGTGGGATCTGGGGCCCGGAATTGTCCCGAGAATAGACCCGCACTTTTGGACAACCCTAGCAAAAACCAAAGGACAACAATTGACCGAGATAGAGGGGGTAATCATTGTAAATGTATAAAAGGGTTTTTTCAGAAAATTTTAGAGACTGCAATTTTTTTAAACTACCTAATTAATTTTTATTTAAAATAATAATATGTATAATAATTATCCCTAATATTTATGCAAATTCTATCTATATAATAATAACTATTATTATTATTATTATTATTATTATTATTATTATCTCCAATATTTATTTAAGATTTTCCCTAAAAAAAAATATTTATGCAAATTCTTTCACTTTGATTGTAATCTTCTTCAAAATTTTATGCAATATACTAAAGATATATGCAATATGTTTATAATTTATAAACAACTTCAAATGATATTAGACTAAAAGTTAATTTACAAACTCTTCGAAAAATATGAATTGTTGTATTTTACCTTAACACTCATGGCCTCATGGGTAACAAAGGGTCAAAAGAGAGGGGTGCAAGTCGGTTAAGTTCGGATTAGATCATTTTCAAATTATCGAGTAAGCTATTTTATATTATTCGATCATGGTCTGCATGAAGCAATATAAAACATTCGAGTCCAGGTAAGGTTATTCGAGTTGGGTTCGGTCTTTGGTGTATAAAGTAATTAAAAAGACTAATACTTCATTACTTTGTATAAGCTAATTATATTTTCTATTAATATACTTCCTCCTAATCTTGATAATCTTCCTTATTCATGGGTGACACAAGATTTAATGATTTGATTAAAATAAGCATAAAGAATTGTTGTGGGATATGATGAGGTTATTTGAGAAAGGAAAGGTATTGTGGGTATTATATTATTGTTGTGGGGTGAGCTGATTAAAATAAGTATAAAGTATGTGTATTGACCATTGGGGTGTTGTTGTGGGGGGAGATGATTAAAATAACTATAAAACTTTACCAAAAAAAGGAAACATGGAAGATATGTTGAATAGACGAAAAAAGAAATCACACATTCTTACTTGTGACGGGAGGTATCCGTCTCTTGTAAGAGACGGATACCGTTTCCCCTCACAAAATACCCATTTAGTGTGAGAATTTGTGCACATGGGGGTCCCTCCTTGTCCCTCCCTTGTCCCCTCTACCCATTTTCTCTCACAAACTACCCGTCACAAGATCCGACCCGTCACAAACAAGACTAATTGAAAAGAAATAAGGTTGTTTAAAATAGGAGGGAGTAATATTTTATGTAATTTTTCTTTTTGCCAAAATAAACCCACGTGGGCCACATCTAGACCTGATAAAATCAACCCAACCTGATTGACTCGATCCGAAAAAGCTGACCCGAGACCCGAAATTGACCCGAACAACACCACCCGAATGTTACCCGAAACCCGAAATAACCCGACCCGATCCGAACATGACCCGAGGTTTGTTGACCCGAAACTGCCCTGAAGACCCGAAATAACCCGTTCCGAAACCCACTCGACCAAAAAATGGCCCGACAAAACACAACTCTAATTGATCAAAAAAACTTGAAATAACGCGAATTGACCAGACTTTATCTCTCTTAATTATTGACCCGACTCGATTTACCCGAAAATGATCCAGCCAACATACCCGAAAAAACCCAAAACCCGAACTAACACGACCCCACCCGAACTAACCCGACCCCACCCGAACTAACCCGATAATATCTTAAACCCCAAACTAACCCGATCCCGTTGACCCGTTTACCAGGGCTAGCCCACATCTAATGAAAAAAGCGGACTAGTACGGACTATGGATTATTATTATTATTATACGGAGTATATACACTTATATACGAAGTACTATACACTTTTACTTGTATATATAAACCGATATCGATGGATCCCCGACCCCGTTGATTATTATTAAGTCTCTCTCTTTTCTAAGTTTATTTGATTTGATTATTATTAAGTCTCTCTCTATTTTCTAAGTTTATTTGATTTGAATTAGGAATCATGATTTATTTGTCAATTGATATTGAATTTATTTATTTTTTTGATTAAATTGAGGATAAGCAGCAGGCATGGAGGAACAACAACCATCGTTTATACCGAGAGGAACTCGTTTTGATCTTCAAAGTTTCTTAGTTGATCGTACTTGTAATTTACCAGAATTGGTTCGCAATGATGATCACACACCTTTTAATGCTTATAATGTGATGAACGGAAAATTGTTGATGCTATGTTTTTTCAGTCTGCCTCTCTCGCCAGAAGCTATTGCTATTGCGCAGGCTGTGTCTCTTGTATCTTCTGAGATGCATGACTTTGGTACTTTCGAACTTATTATATTTGTAGACTATTTTGCTGACTGCGACAATGATGTTGCTAAAGCTACTGCCCTTTATAACTTCTTTTCATGTTTCCCCTCATTCTGTCTAACTTCCAAACACATGCATAGATTAGGAGTCCCCATGCCTCGAGCCTGTTATCCCCATGGTTTGTTGGTAAATCGATCCAAAACGATTGAGTGGCACAAACCTCTTCACTTTTTCTTAAAATATGGAGTTGACGCCTTTCCCTTTACTTCCGACTGGCTCTCGTGGATTTCCCAGAGTGAAGAAACCGCGATGTCCTCCAAATCTTGGCGTTCCATTATCAATTTTTTGTGCACCTTTCCCTTAACTTTCCCTAGCGATTCTACATGCCTTAATAAGAATCCAGGAGGCGGCTCAGAAAAAGTGACAATTTTTGATCTTCAGTTTAAATGTGTTGGTTTGTACCTGTGCCAAACGGGTAATTTGATACCTACACTTGATAGTGTTCATAAAAATTGTTGTGAAATGGGCCTAGAGTTTGCGATTATCCTGGTGTACATGCCTTTCAGTTTCTTTGGCGACCCTCAATCGTTCCAAGACTTGATCAATTCTACTTTGAAAGCGCGAAATATATCCTGGTGGGTGCTCCCTTTCATTAACTGGGTAAGCAGAAGGCTCTCGCGGCTCTTTCATCTAGATGCGGATGATCGGCTGATAATTTTTGGTCCCAAATGTGAGTATGTGGAACTTCATGGTGAAGCAGTCATACACCACCATGGTGCAAGTGCATATCCCTTCTCTAGCCAGCTCCTGGTCAATAAGGAAATGGAGAGGCTTAGGGCAGTAACTCTCGAGTCATTGTTGTTTTACGGCTCACTAGATTATGTTCTCTGGATGGGTTCTGGGTTTACTTATCGGGTTCCTGTCACAGCGCTTCAAGGCAAAACTGTTTTTCTTTATCTTCACTGTGCAGAGGACCACTCTCGCAATTGTTTCGATAAACTCTTCTCTTATTGTCAAATGAAGGCACGCGATCCTAATTTTGATATGGTCTATGTTGGGTTAGATACGTCATCTATCCCAGACGTTGGACGTTCTTGTGAAATGCCATGGTTGGTATACCCTTGGGACCCTAATCACTCTGATTATGTGACAAGGACAATATTCGGAAAG
Source organism: Silene coronaria (assembly GCA_028566215.1). Lineage (NCBI taxonomy): Eukaryota > Viridiplantae > Streptophyta > Magnoliopsida > Caryophyllales > Caryophyllaceae > Silene > Silene coronaria. The sequence goes on from JAOWBH010069078.1 coordinate 5,157, forward strand.
GGTGACAAATGTAGTACTATTATTGGTTTTGGGAAAGATGGCCGTATTTCTTCTATTCGTGCTCTACGGCTTGTATGTTCTTCCTGCCCAGATTTCCCCTTGAGCAATAATCTGCACAATGAGATGAGTTCAGAATTAGCTGGTAATCTCTAGCCTCCATAATAGTGTCATTTATTTTATCTCTTATTTAAATGTTTCACGGTATCAGTTACTCCGTATGTCTTTAACTGTTCTTTTCGTAAAACTTCCTTTCATCAGTGTCTCAGTTTCTCAGATACATAATCTCAACATGTTCTCATGGACAGAGTAGAGTCTCAGTTTCTGAGGTACACTATGTACCCTTAGGGGATTTCTTTTTGCGTCATTTGATTCTGTTCCCAATGTGCAGCCTTGTCATGTCAATATAGGGAAACTGCCATGTTTTGTTGATCCGGGGGTTGAGAAAATATAGGCCGATTTGACATATTGTAGTTTTCCGTCTTGTCGTTTGTTCTTAGACTTTTTATTTTAATGACTTAATTACTATTATGCAGGGAGTAAGGTGGTGTATGCTGCTCCAAGAAAAGTTTACAAGTATTCTGTTGAATCTCGAAATCACGTCAAGGCGCTTTTTCCTTTGCTTGGAGAAGAGTACTTCTTTCCCGATCTCCCAGTTAGTGGGAGAATGAAATCATCAGAAATGCAGGACGTTTATGACTGTGTTAATGAGGATGAGCGAGACCAATATTTAGCGTCCAAAACTGATTATATCTCTGTGATCGAAGAGGATGCAGAATACCCAAAGGCGATCTACGAAAGAATTGCCAATATCGACACTAGTAATTTTGATGTCATTTCCTTCCTCTCAGCTGATAACAGGCAGTACCTGGTTCAAAATGACGATTATGAAACTCGATTTGAAGTTGAGCGCCTTAGGGATAAAAAATGGGTAATGATTTGTTGCCTTTCCTGCCCCATATATTTCCATAGCAAATTTTCATTGGTATATAGAGGTGTTTCGGACATCTGCTCTGAGTTGTATGATGAGTACGGTGATACTTTTGAGATGGTCTTGGTCTTTAAGATGAGCAGGGATTTTGAAGCTGATGAGTCAAGCTTCAGACACATGTTGAAAGGCTTTCCTTCATCGTGCCTTGTGGTTCCCTTCTGGGACTCACGCTCTCGTGACACTATATGCTGTTCACTCGGCCTTTCAAGAATTCCGCAAGGTTTATTTCTGCGTGCGGATGAAAGGAAGGTTATATGGCACAAAACCTTGTATGACATTCAAGACTATGGGGCAGACACATTTCCTTTCGGTGAAGAAGACTTATTGAAAAAACTTTCTGAAGAACGTGGCAAATCACGGAACATTCAGTCCCTTGAGCAACTGTTCGACTGCTCTTCCGCAGAGAACCCGGGAGGTGCGGATTATTATGAGAAGATGTCTATCAAAAAACTGCAAAAGAATCTCGTTGGTGTATATTTGTGCTTTTGTGGGGAATCCATACCTATGCTTCAAGTATTGTATGATCTCTGTAAAGCTAATAATAACATTGAATTTGAGATTTTGGTGGTGTGTGGTCTCTTAGGTGCTAAAAACTCAAACCCGAAGTTGTTGCATGATCAGATAACTAGTGCCTTGAGGAAGAGGAATATATCATGGCCGGTATTACCCTATAAGGGTTCGGTGAGCCGGAAGCTAGTACGACTTTTGAAAGCTCCCATTGAAGAGGAGTTGATCATGGTGGGCAATGAAGTTGTAGATTTCGATGGTGCATATTTCATACGTCAGTTAAAAAAGCTTCAAAACCTGCGAGAAGTTTCATCTTCAAGTGATGGTAGTCGACTTTTAGAAAGTCTCATTTTAGAGTTTAAGAGCAGATATCGTGTTTGAATGTAACCGCACTTGCTGCACTGCACCCGACATGTTTTGGTTTATACCTCTGTATCACACTCGTGTTTGAATGTAACCGTACTTGCTGCACTGCACCCGATATGTTGTTTTGATTTATACCTCTGTATCACACTCCTTGACCATTCTTTCACACTTCAGAGCACATGAAGATAGTCTAATGACCACACATTCGAGATTGTCGTATCGAGTCTACAGAACGATCAACACAGTTGAAAAATAAATGATCGTACATGAGAACAAACTTTAGGCTACTAAACCCACTGTACAAAAAAAAAACGATATACAATTAAGGATATTTTGTAAATTAACCCCTTTTTATGAACCAAATTTTACAAATAACCACTTTATATATCCATTTTTACTAATAACCTCCATAATTTCAACTTAATTCACAAATGTAGCACTCAATACACCTGTCTTACGACACAAGGTACAAAGACCTTCCTATAAGATGTCATGCTCCAAGGAGGGGCTGATGGTGGCGAATAGGGAGGTCGTCCAGTGGGTGGATATATCAATCCAATCGATAAGAATACATGGTAGTTGTGATTAATAAAGTATGGTTAGCTCCTGCAGCGATTCCTTCACCATTCAATCTTGAGATTCCGAGATTTTTGGCCTATATTTTCGACTTTTGGTTTACCAAGTAAGGCACCATATGCTTCTTCATATCCTCATCTGAAATTCCGAGATGTCCGCCTGTCACTTTGACAAATTTGACTCTCCCAGCATCATCCAGGGTCTTCAGACCAATCCAATCTTCAGTGTACAGTTTAGTCTGTAATATATGTACGCATGACTATCAGTCCCTTTAATCGGCACAATGAAAATTTTGATGCTGACGGGTTTTAAACTTTGCATACCTTCTGTGGAGGAAGCAAAGGAGTGAAAGCGCCATCTGGGTAATACCCAAACCACGATGTTTCTTTAGGCACCAGGACGATGTCCTGCTCAGACTGCAACAACCAAAAGCTAGTTATTAACCTGGCAACCCTCGTGAAAACTAGAAAGTGTCGAAACTTTGTAAGTGTAACTGACCATGATGAGTATTAAATTCTCTAAGCTGCTGAAACGCTTCTTGTAAGTCGAGTTTCTTTCACCTGGTTTCTCATTGTTGAGTTTCGGAAGAAAGCTACATTTGTCCAAGTAGCCATCCATATTCTGGCGATCATGAGAACATAAATCGTTTATGTAACAGGATAGTTCAGATTAATTTGAGACACTGCTGTGTTACTTTTTTATACAATTTCTACTAGCCTTGGATTCTGAAATCCGATTTCATGACATTTAATCTACAGACTACAGTATACAGTCCAGATTGTTACTTGCAAGCTTCAGTGAACACGAAAAAGAACAAAAATTTCATGGCAATTGAAGAAGACACAGGCCTGTATAAATATGTAGAAATCTGATGAGAAATGGAACTGTACTCACACTGGGGATCTTAATATAGCCACTAGGAGCCAAATGTTCCTGCGAATTCAGGGGATCGCCTTTTAATACGAAAAACTTGGGGAATTTAGGAGTAACGGAGAAAAGCAAGTATCGAACTGTAATCACCTGAATGTAGTCTGAGTAGACATCTGATTCAATGAGTGAATTTACTAGTTCACAGAATATACCAGACTGCAAGCAAAAGCGCGATTTTTAACCCATGACCTAGCATTTTGAAGAAAAGGGTAGATTCTTTTGCTGCAACTACATATTTCTAGCAGTATTGAGACCTAGGATGCTAAAGTTTTCGAGATGCAGAAGGGTCAGTGATCAACATCGGAAAAAAAGGCTGTCAAGAAGAAAGAATCACTTACGCCACAAAGTGGAATTGAAGCGATACCAGCATGCGGTCCTCCCAGAGAGACGTAGTTCTTAACCTATCCGAAGCATTGACAGTGCTAATTAAATGAATACAAGTACATATGACAGGGGCAGTTGAGCAGGGTGCAGGAAAGCTGTTTTTAAGTAAGACACTTCCTCAGTTCATTCCAATTCACGACATTTCTTAAATTGTGTGAGGGGTATTGATAAAATGTAGCGAAATTGTTGTGAACATCATTGAGCTAGATATTTACTGAGCCGCTGTTTACTTACAGGTGGTCCTCCTTCACAGAATTGAATGACTCCTCGTGCAATCAAATTTCCCTACAATAGTTATAGATTGGTAAGGAAGACGATTTTAAAGAGAAACACGTAAAATATCAGTTCTGATTGTGGTAATGATTATACAGTAGTTTGCAAAAACCCGATTCTCCAGTGTTCAAGCAAGATTATACAGTAAGCCAGCTGAGCACAAGCGATTTACCTGGGACCGACCAACTATATTGTAACCTTTCCGGAGTTTTTCCATCTTCTTCACCTATTGATCAGGGGCTAGAAAGTCAGAATATCGTCTCAAAAGCAACACAAGGCAAAAAGCGGTATCAACAACTTGTATTTTACCTTGTCACATACAATTTGAGCCTGCAAGCACCAATAAACGAAATTCAGAACAAGTTTGACAGTCGATAAAGGAACTGTATGCTTTCAATTCCCGGTTTACCTGATCTCCTATAGGCATAAACCAAGAATCCCAGAATCCATTTCCAACTTCACTGAAGTCCAAGACAACGAAAGAATCAGATAATCACACACATCAGTAGGTTTACGCATAGCAAATTAGCAATGCTACAATCTCAAAAGCAACAGTTACAGGAAACAGACTATACCGATTCACCTAGAATTGTCTGCGCCTTGCTCACAGTTAGTCGTAAGTACAAAACAAGAAAATATTCGTCTTTACAGACAGTTAATAAGCATCGAAAAAGGTTATTTTTGTTTCCGTCACTACATTCTGCAAGTAAATATAAAAGGGAGACGAAAGCATACATGCAATATCCTTCAGACCCAGACCAGTCACTTAAGCTCTTAGTAAACTTTGTCGTTCCACGACTCGAGCATTGATCCCCAATTCCTATTTATTTTACACAATACTTGATCAATAGTTGAACAATGCAAGGTCAAACCAGGATACACCATTTTAATCTTACCAACAGAAAAAAAGTATTAGGCATATATATCGGTTTTTCTAACGTGAAACCACGATAAATACTAACTAGACAGTCGTCATAAAATGTTACTCCATATGTTATTATTAGGCACATCATAATTAAAATGTTAAACGCGTTTCTAACTAGACACTCGAAATAAAACTAACTAGACATTCGTTAGAAAAACCGTTACATCGAATAAAAAGAAGTGGGTACATACATACCATGAAGCACAATGAAGGGTAGAGAATGAGAAACATGAACAAAGATTAAAATAATAATGAAGATCACGTAAGTGAAAAATGGTGCAACAATTTTCATGCTTCACGTTATTATGTAGAAACTTATTCTTAATTTTGTTGGTGATCCCATATGACCATATATATTAAGAAAATGAGATGACGACATTGGATTTTACTCGATCTCGATTGATTAAAATTGTAAACTTCATATAAAGGGATATATAAAAAGGTGGTATCGAAACTCTGTACCATTTGGTGATGCCTAAAGTCCCTAACATTGTTTTATAAACTTTATTCGTGTTAATTAATTAATTAATAGTAATAATTTTATTCAAATTCTTGCTCATAAAAAGTCAAGTAAAAAATTATTGACCGGAATAGAGGGAATTTTATCCAATCATTGTTGCTTCCACGTACATATGGTTTGACTTTTTATTACGTGCAATAATGAACTTATACATATTTACACTCTATAATCCTTTTTTATGGGTGGTTTAACTTGTAAAGTTCAAACTATATTATGTCTAATAATCTTGATTATAATGTTTTTTCTAGGAGACAGTAACAAATAAATTCCATTTTTTTAGTATATATGCTTAAAGATAATTTAGTTTATATCTTTATGATTTAATTATGAATTGAAATAATACGGTACATTAAATAAAAATAATAGAGTACACATTTATAAACCAGAAAAATTATTAAAGTACAAAATAATATAAAATGATTCTCTTTTATTTGAGTTTTTTTAACAAAAAACATAATTTTCACCAAAACAAAACTATTATAAAATGATTCTTTTTAAATTTAAAAGCAGCCCGTGCACGGGTGTAAAACTAGTATGATTATAATGTTATTTCTTGGAGACTATGTAACAAATTCCATTTTTTATTTTAGTATATATGCTTAAAGATAATTTAGTTTATATCTTTATGATTTAATTATGAATTCAGATTTGGGCTTGATGAATTGTTTAATTAAATACGGGTTCATGTAAGATTTGGTAAGCGAGTCGAGTCGAATTTTACGTGGATCTTAGCTGGTTTGCTTAGTATTCGATATTTGTTTATAAATTTATAGGGTCGCTTCAAATCGAGTTAGAATTAATCAAATTAATTTGGATTTATGTCCGTATGTTGTTACTCCGTATTTTGTTCAAGTTTGATCTGTGATCAGGCTAGGTTAAACCTCGATAAAGGTTCTGTTTCTCGTCTCACAAATCCACGACACACATACGGTGTATAAGGCTGGAGACGGGAGAATGTAAATAACACGATTTGGTAAAATAACAAGACATCTTGAGATGGTGTATCTGGTGCACTAATTGGCACATAAACATAACTTACAATGGCAGCCACTTATAGATAGGCAGACCTTACAAAATTACAGTTATCTTCCTACGGCATAAACGATGCTACAATGTCATACAATCAACTCGTGTAAGGTCGGTCTGTTACAATCGAAAATATTACAAGAATAACAACAGAATATGGTACAAAAAGTTTTGAGGATTAATAAGAGAGAAAAATATGAAAACAATAATGATCAGAAGTCTACATCAGCTCCCGAGCAAGTTTAACAGGTTTTTCCTGCAAAAATGCCACATCGGCTGAGGGTATAGTAAGTAAATGATGATCAGCATCATCCACCACCTCCTCATCATCGGATTCAGACGTCAATGATTCTGAGCCATCCTCTGTTGATCCACAACCAATCAGAATAATCAAATTATATGGACAGGAGCAGTATCAGTAGAGAAAACACACATTTATATTCTTTTCAAGTCTTCGACATATTTGCATCTTTCTTTCATACTTTGTCTCAATTGAAGATTTGATACGATCGTTAGTTTCATTGTATACATCACAGTCAACATATACTAGTTGAACGGTCGTTATTTTGAATATTTTCATTGTATACATCACAATCAACATATACTACTATACTAGTCTTAATTTTCAAAAGTTCCTTCTAAATTCCGAGATTTGTAAAACTCTCCTTTTCAATCGTTTTCCCCCCTACGAAGTCCTTCCTTTTACACATTTCAATGTCTGATTCTCCCCACACCAATTTCACGTCGAAAAATGCCAACCTTTCAGCATTCACTACCACAGAGTGCGTTATTTTTGTTATCCTCCCTTGATAATTTAGTTAACACTACCTTCCACAGGATGTTATAGGCTTATAGCACATAAGCTGCACAGTGGCTTGAAAGTTACCCAACAGAGATACTCCGTATCAAGTTAAATTTGCGTTTGTTTATCCAAAGGGGAAATGAAAGGAAAAATCAAAAGCAGCTAAATCGAAATCCGAAAAAAGAAATAAAAAAAATCAGCTAGACATAAAAATCAGCAAGATGAAAATCCAGAAAAGGAAGTTACATTTTTTCAGCAAAAAAAGTAGGTTTATGGATTGCTAGGCATAAAAATGTTTTTCAAAGGGCGATGAGCTAACAATAAACGATTAAGAAGTGTCACAAATTTCAGAATTTACAAGGGAGTGTAGCCGTGTAGGAATAACCCACTTTTGCAAGATCATGCAACGAGATTTAACTAATGCATCTTAAAGACTATTTCGTCCCATCAAGCTTCTCCACCACATATGTTACCAAAGCTTGGTTAGAAGTATTGGACTACATATCCAAATGCAAAACTCAGATAATCAAGAAAAAAAACATGTTTTTGGCATAAAACGAAGTATTTTAAGCGTCATACCCATGTCCAAGTGTTAGACTCGAGTATCCGAGACACGGGTACGTGAGGTAATATAGCGAGCAGAAGAAATATAAACTACATCTTGGCCCTGAATTTGCTCTGGGGTTGTACTTATATGTTGTAAATCAACTACAAAACAAATAGCCAAATAAATGATGGCCTCTTCATTGACCTGTAACTAAGAGGATGGTGAAGAGAACTTGCCTGAGCATGTTAATTGATCAGGACGCTGACGAACAGCTGCTATTTGGATTTGTTCCGGTAATAAGCAATTGAAGAATGAGGCTGCAGCTTCACAGGCATAATTTAGGTAAATTAATAATCACGCGAAAAAAGGGATGCAGCTGCTAACTATCAAGTCTACCATGTACCGATCTCATCAATTATCATAAAATGTGAGCAAACAGATTATCTAAACCCGTGCCTTCATGGATTGGAAACACACATCGTACAAGCTCATATATACTGCTGTAGTTTCTATGACTATAAGCATGAAGCCGTAAAAAAAAGACGTCTCCTCACCTAACCGTGCAAGTCGATTGACCCAGCCAGGAATACTTTTCCCGGCGAGACGCGTACAGACTTCATCGGTAAAATGGTTACAGTTCTTGGCAATCAGATGATATGTGTTGCCATGATACTTTGATGCAAGTTCCTGCATAAATGAGCGAAATTCGGTGCGAGACATGTCCGTGCTGCCAAGAGGTATTGACTTTCTAAAAATAAATCCAGGGCAGCTCCTGGGCTCCACTTCAAACACACCACTAGTAGCATAGTCATGTGCTCCAAATCCATACTCCATGCCATGAACTGCATTTTGAGATTTTACATAAGCAAATAATGCAGACAACAAATCAGGATGAAATATATGCAGAAGATAAATCATGTACCAAGTCGAATAGCCAATGTATGGTAATGCAACTATGCAAGCAATATATTTCAATGGTACACAAAACAAAAAGTAATCGTTTCCAAAACAAAACTCAAGAACTGCATGATTAATTGTTTCAGTCGATCACAATCAAATTTTGACTTGGCAAGAACACAATTCTCGAGGAAGCTGAGAGCTGCACTAGCAGAAATTTAAAAGTAGGCGAAATGATGAAATAACAGAAAGAGACATTTCTCGCAGAAGCAAAACGCATTGAGTTTATCCCAAGAATTTCAAGAATATTATTCTCTGCTTCTTTAAAGATCCTAGTTCCCCAATTTTTGCATCGCTCTTTATAAAGTGCATCTTCCCACTCGTATATTTACCAACCAACATAGATTGGACTAGTCTAGTGGTTCAGAGTTGGACTTGAAACTCAGAGGTAACAAACTATGTTCAAATCTCAACTACATTATATAGAAGGAATTTACAACTTGATTTGGCGAATGGCATCATTCAGGATGGTTTTGAGTTGAGTTGTTTCGAGACAGACTGAATACCAGTCATTTGGGGTAGTGTGGGTCGTGGCAAATTCAAGTCAATCAAGTCAATTTAAGTAGTGAACAGTAAGGATATTGTTATTTGTTGTGCAGATAAATTTACATGTAATTTCAATTTACGCGCTGTGGGTCCTATTGGATCGGTCATTTTTCAAACAAGTCTACTTGGTGACTGGTGTTATGTTCGGGTTTCGCTGACGTTCGGGTTGGCTCAAGTATACCTTGTGTTTAGATTGGGTCAGATAATGTCTTAGTGGCTAATAATAGTCAATGAAGGGTGAAACGAGATGCCACCTCAATCTGGTCTCTGATATAGAAAACTGCATGCATGTGCACTAAGGACAAAACACAGAGCAGCTATCCAAAAGAAAATTGAACAATCATAAATTTAACATCCAGCACCTGAGACTTCGATAATAGAGCTGCTTGGTAAATAAAGATGGATACAGA
>JAOWBH010069189.1:0-14913 GCA_028566215.1 Silene coronaria
TACCATATTCCCTCACAAATAACCCATTTGCCTTGAGTGGGGAAGCACATGGGGGGACCCTCCTTTGTCCCCTCTACTCATTTCCTCTCACAAACTACCCGTCGCAACCCGTCGCAAGCAAGACTTACTGTAATAATATGGTCACACAAGAGGACAATAATGATTAAAGCATGTGGTGGTTGAGGATTTGGGGTGGTAATAGTTGATTCGATTTGAGAAATTGTAAGTTTGAACTCGATTTAGTAAAGGTTTAAAAGTTGTTGGATTGAAATCGATTTGAGTAAGCTAAGGTTAATGTTGATAAACGATGGTGGTTTTATTTGTCTTGATCTTACTCGACGAAGTAGTGATCAGGTTGGCGGGTCATGCAATGTAATAACGTGCTTGGATTAGACTGCAAGGGAGGTTAGTAGGGGCGCTTACTCCCGCTGAAACAGAAAAATAAGGTCACAATAGGACAATGCACGTGGAGGTTGAGGACTTGAGGTGGTGTAATAGTTGAATCGATTTGAGAAATCGTAAGTTTGAACTCGATTTAGTAAAGGCTTAAAACTTGTTGAATTGAAATCGATTTGAGTAAGCCAAGGTTAATGTTGATAAGCGATGACAGTTTTATCTGTCTTGATACTACTCTCGATCAAGTTGATGGATCATGCAATGTCATATCATGAACGTACCAGAATGCAGGAGAGGTTAGTAGGGCCGCTCGCTCCAGCTGAAAATGAAGAATAATACTCTTTTCATTTATCTGTTTTCTTCTCATTTCTCTAATATATGTGAGGAGTATTTTAATAAAAAGAGAAGAAAACAGATAAATGGTGGGAGTATATTTTTACATTTTCGATTTCTTTTTTCCCGAGTTTGCCTTATGGCATTACTTATCTCCCCCACTGAAATTTCTTACCACACTAACTTCAAATCCTAACTCTGCTACTGCTGGAATGCTCATCAAATGGCAGCCTAATCAGAATCTAACGAGTAACATGAATAGCGATTAAAGATGTACAGTAACCAAAACAAAAGATCATAATGTCGATAATATACCAGTTTCCGAAAGCAAGTATAAATTTAGATACCCATACAAATTTGACACAAAATGAAAACATGAGATGATTTTATCTTCTTTACCCATTTTGATCCATAAGTAACACGAGCAAAGTATCCAAAACATGTAAAACAAAATGGTGAACATCTCCAAAAACACAATTTTGGGAGAGGTGAAGATGGAGTTACCGTGCAAAGTGGGTAAACTCTGTTTTATAAATCCAGATATTAACTGCATCAATCCCAAAGCAATTCAATTTTTTTTTGGGGAAGGGTAAAAAATTACCACAAGGCAAGCCCCCTCTCTTTTCTGGTACAAACCATGGTTCCAAATTTACCTTGGTTTAAAACCTAAAAGTACAAACCAGTTGGTCTCCCGAGAAACCGTCTCACGCTAAATTAATGAAAGACATAACATGGAAAATATAAATTAAATAATTCATTTCTTTCAACTTAAGAGAGACGGTTTCTCAATATCGATTATTGAGAGACTGTCTCTTTTAAGTTTTTGTGTAGCAAAACATAGTGGGTAAAGATAGCTCCACCCTTACCCAAATTCTTGTTTCAGACGTACCATTTTCGTCTTTTTAAAAAAGACGGGATTTGGCTGTAAAGATAGCTTTACTCGTAAAATGGCTCACAAATTATAAAATGACCATATCTGAATAACCTAACTCATATCAGAACCTAACACACAAACTCAAGATCCGACCTAATTCTTGTTTATGACGGAGCATTTTCGTCTTTTCAAAAAGATGGGATTTTGTGACCATTGTGGTTACCAGTTAGTTGTTACATTTGGCTGTAAAATGGTCTCAAAATCCCGTCTTTTTTAAAAAAACCCAAAATGACCTGTCTTAAGGGAGATCAACTAGTCAACTACCCAACTTGAATGACCCGATCTGAATAACCTAACTCGTACCAGAACCCGACACACAAACTCAAGATCCAACCTTGACTCAAATACGAATTAACTCGACAAGAATAATTACTGTTACACATTGATTATTATCCACAAATAATAATTGACCCAACCCGAATTCTTGCAAGCCCGAAACTAACCACAAATACTACCATACCACCTGTTGTATAATAAGCATTGTACAACACTATACATTTAATCAAACTAATGTGTAATTTTTCTGTGTTGTTTAAATTTTTTTTTTTTTATATTTAAGTAGATGAGTTCAGAAACTTTACACTATAACTCAGATTCTTTAAAACAAAACTCGAAAACTTTAGTACAAAGCTCAGTATCTCATCATACAACAATATACAACCGATGGTATAGTGTATTAATTGCTAACTAACCCTACCAAAATTCGATCTAATTTCCCCATTTGCCAGGTCTAATTAAATACCTTAACATCAATATCACCCTCAATAAAAACCAGTAAACAAATAATTTGAAAACCCGTTAACCCGCTTGTCCATGGAATATAAAATCTATATAAGGACCCCTGTCAATGTCCTACAATGATCTTCATCTCCGCAGAAGAGGCTGCACATTAAATGTCAAGTACACACAGAACCACCGACCTAGCAATGAGCTAATAAGGAAGGCCCCTCCTCTTCTTCCCCCTTTGCCTTCTCTCTATTCATTCACCTTCAATAATTATAGTATTATACATCCATCCATCCATCCACTCGTGTGTAACTTATTGTACCGTAAGTCGATAACGATGTGATACCGCTACTCTTTTCAGTTTTCAGCTCCCTTTTTCAACAATAGACGGTCACGGTCTTTTATTGGCTGGTAAAATCATAACTTTGGGAAGTAGGACTGCACATAAACTAAAGTAGACCGAACCGGTAAAATGGACCGGACCGCATACAATCCGGTCCCCTCGTGTGTAACTTATTGTACCGTAAGTCGATAACGATGTGATACCGCTACTCTTTTCAGTTTTCAGCTTCCATTTTTAACAATTGACGGTCTTTTATTGGTTGGTAAAATTATAACTTTGGGAAGTAGGGCTGCACATAAACTAAAGTAGACCAAACCAGTAAAATGGACCGGACCGCATACAATCCGGTCCAGGCAAAAGAAAAATCACCCCAAATTACCTTTAAAAATGGAACGGTCCGGTCCAAACCCGAAAAAAACTGGACCTAAAGGGTTATGGTCCGGTCCGATCCGATTCGGGTTCCCACCTTACCGGTCCGGTTTCCGGGTTTGGGATACGGGGTTGTCCGGTCCACGGGTGTTTGCGGTCCGGTTCTGGACTGGTGAACACTCCTACTGGGAAGATACACACAAATTCATACATAGGTCGTTTAGTCGTGAAATCAAGTTAACTTCTCAATCGGTAAGTCTTGCTTAAGACGGACACTACAAAGAAGAGCGTCTAATTAAAAGAATAATAACTAACTTGATTAAATAAAATTAGTAGCATCATCAAAAATCAAAATATTCCTTGAAGCATTGAAACGTAAATAGTGTTCAGCTACCTGAGTTCGGAGTTTTAGAAGCAAAATATGACTACGATTTCTCTTCCGAGTATGACTACATACACGACTTCTTATAAGAGAGGTGTCGAGTACCATTGGAGCAACACTGCGATCAGCTAACAAGATGCATACATGATGTTTTTAACAGTGACCCATTACAAAAGCTAATTTCGATATGTCTATATCGCTACACGCTCATGGACCTACACCTATTACAGGCTAATCACTTTTTGGACAGTGAAGGTGATTCCTTAAACTACACAGGCATTTACAGTATTATCCTTACTAGTATTAGCATAATAATTAGTGAGAGAAAAGCACATAACTTCAAAGTTACTTCCATGGAAGGTTGGCGAAGTCAGGTGGAGCGGTTTGGTTGATTGGGCTATCAGGCTCATCAGAAGATTCACTTAAAGTTCCCTGTGACTGTGGGCTGCTGGGTCTTGGTGGTCTAGTTGAAGAGTGAAGCCTAGATGGCGTGTACAAGGGTTTTATCGGACTTGAGACCTTTGGTTCTTTCCGTCCGTCTGTGATAAAACTACCAACAACCACCTGCCATATATACACACTTTTAAACTGGACACACAATGGTGAGAAAAGGGGTTCCACCAAAGGAGGAAAAAGTAGGGAGGGCATCCCTCCTTTAGGTGATACGAGGATTCGAACAAAACCAGAGGTAGGAGTGTAGGACTTAGGAGGAAGGACCACATATTTAACCCTTGCTAAACAACGATACAAGAAGGCTTAATGAAAGACTCTAAAAGTTGATGTTCAGACGTTCAGTAACAGAGTTCCTTAATCTAAAATACTACATTCTGCAGGTTGAACTTGCACTGATACTTCCATTTACAATTCACTCAAGGACTCGCTATTCTTTGATTCTAGATTTGGATTTAATAAAGCAAAATGACGCAGTAAAATAGATTGTGCTTTTGTTTAGCGTGACACAACAATCATTCGATGCTGTTACTAACACACTTTCCATCAACTGTCACTTGTAAATAACCTCGCTGCTCTCTAAGTTTGTGTGAGTAAAGCTGTACAGTCACTAGTGGTGGGAGCCATTGCGGCAATGGGGTAAAGTTGTTGCATTTAACTTGCATTGACAGAAAGAGCTGAAACGAGATCAAACCTGTACAGGGGATGCAGCAGTTAACAGACCACCCACTCCACCTCCTACTACAAAGTCATCAGGTCCAGCTAAGGAAACACTTAACCCACCAGTCCTGGTACTTCTATCGCCATTTTCTGAAAGCATGAAAGAACCTGAGAGCGACAGGATTTCGAAATGCCCCTACAATTACAGATTTTTTTTTTTTAATACAAACACGAAAACTGTAGTAGCAATTCAGAATCCTTCCACAAATACGAACAAAGGCCCATTCAGTCTGAGTGGCAATACAGATTCCTTCCAGAAATAAGGAAGAAGGGCCGTTCATAACTTGTAGCAGTGCTCTGTTTCAGCCAGGATTAGGAAGAGTGCAGAAACAAAATGTAGAATAACAACATAGAGGGATTCTTTCTTTATTGATATTCGATTTTCCAAAGGCCTTAAAGGCCTGTCAAAACATATAACAAGACAATGTTATCATCTATAAACAAGTGCTAATCACAATAAGCATGTTCTATCTGTTAAAAAGTTTAATACATCCATCTACCAAGTGCTGGCAGTAGCTTATTTGTCATGAAAACCAATCTATTTACTCCCTTTCTTAAACAAAAATCTAACTAGCAGCTCGAAGAAATAACCATGATTAGTGGATTTGTAAACAGAAAACCCATCACTTGTAAAGACTTTTCAAACAGAAACCTATAAACACGCATACAGGCATACAGCACACGCAATAAGTTCTTAAATTGAAGAGTGCAGATTTCTCAAATACGGCAAAATTCCTGACCCAAAGCAGTAACTACTTCCAGTTCGAACATAATCTAAATATTTTGTAAAGCAAGTACCGGTAAGACAAGAATATCCTTCAAGATAATAGGTTCTGGATTACGCTACAAACAAAAAATCGCAAGTGACAAGACTGACAACACAAACCTCATATGTCACTGAGCCACCATAAGTTGCTGCCTGAATTAGAGTCACACTTGATATGGTACCAATAGCAGATAGAATGCAGATAGCCCTTGGACCATTTTGGGAGAATGACATGATTTTTGATGACACATCCTGAAGTAAAAGCAAATGGCATCTGTAAATCAGTTCAAGTAAGCAAAATAGCTGACTGAACACCTGAAACCTTGATAATATAGAATAGCTCATCTCGTTTGGACAATGAAAAACTGGAGAACATAATTTAACAAACTTGGAGACTCATAAGCTGAAATATAATCATATCAAGCGCAAAATTAAATGATTGATTGAGATCTGGAGCATTATCATACTGATCTTATTTAACACCTAAAAATACAAAATAGCAAGAGAAAGCTCATTTTAAAAATAATTCAGGAATGAGCAATAGAAATGAAATTGTACAAAGAGCTCTAAACTTCAATTACTATGAAGTGAAATATACTCATGTGCCTGTGATATGCTAATTTACGCCTTCCTTATCATTCAATAATGAAAATCTATTAATTGAGCCTGATGTGGTGCTGAGAATGCTGACACTGATATCAATGCCAAATGAATATATATCTGAACCCACCTAGTCACCCATGTCCAAGAAACAGAAGGATACAAGCATATTCAAGAAGAATAATACCTTTGACAGGTAACACCGCTTACATAACAGTAACGATGAGACATGAACACACTTGGGGAATTTATCGTGCATTGCAACCAATGAATAAATGGAGGAAAGATAAACATGGTAAGAGATATAACATATTGACCTATCATTTTCCAGCATAGATCATTCGATCAATTTGCCATATTGATATAAATGCAGAAGCTTAGGAGAGTAAGCATCTGCAGAGTTATGAAACTCTTCGGCAAAACTATTTGGGAGCTGACCATATGTGTAATGTGTTCTAGCACGACTTACTCTCAGGCCACGTGAGCAAATCCAGATGCCTTAGTAAAGTTGCTAGTGTTTCGGACTTTCGGTAATTCAAATTCATTATGTACACACTACACATTAAGTAGTATGCACTACAAATTTACACTTCTAAAAAGGAAATTAGATTACGACTAGAGAGTATTTCAGTACTGCTAAGCGCAAATTCATTACGTACCAACAAGGCAACAACTACAAGTCTTAATGAGCAGCATACTTAAAAAAAAAAAAAAAAAACTTTCCATGTTTGTATCTCTTTCTTTTGTTTTTTATGCTTTTTCTTTTGCTTTCGAAGTAAAAATAAAGAAAAGTTTAGGTTAAGACCTCGCCTGTATTCACAGTGATAACATGCAGAGTGAAACCATTTCCGGGTGATCCTGCAAATAAAATACGAAATCAGCAATGTAAACTAAATTCTAGTGATTTGTTTGGTAGATATCAGAACTCAAATAAGGATATGCATTAATTTTGCTTAGCAGGAAAGACGAATAAATTTAAAAAGTCATAAGGAACGATCCAGATTTTACCAATTTTTTTCACAGCATATAAGGCTCCCCAAGTTTTTAAAACATCGCAAATTTACACACAAGTCACCTAAGCTCACGAGGTATATACAATTACACTTAAGTAGCCTAAATTTCAAATCTTTAAGATACGATCATCGAACTCATACTGCAATCAACTTTAGGTGAAACAACCCATCTTTGAAAAACTTAATTAATTTGTATTACTCGTGTTCTCATTGAATTGGTTAAAGTTAACCCAAATCATAGAATAGCCAAAGTAAGATGAGCAAGAAAATTTACTGAAAGGTGAATTTTACTCAACTTTGCCTTATACACCGCTCTAAGTGAAACTATATACGCCTGATGACATCTAGTCTAATAGTAACATTTGTATGATTTACGTGCTATTTATAGCGTACGCGCTTAAGTCTGACTTCTAATGTAGGCCATTGCAGCAGCAGATTGCTCACAGGCACACAGCTGAAAGTTTCGCAAATCTTCAACTAAGTCAACTGATCCATCAGTGGGTGATTAGCTCAAACTTGTAAAGTCTTATGTTTGTACTTTATAGAGCAAAATGTGTATTAATGTAGAGAGGAAACAGATCTTGCCACCTCACAAGTCACAAGAAATGACAGAAACAAACTAAAAAACATCAATGACCGACAAAAAGAACAGGAATGCGACTAACACATAATCAGGGACAAAGTCCTAATTTCGCAGCAAGAATTAGGATGAGTCTTAAATTCAGAATGCACCAAACTCAAGTTGTGTACGCGTGTCTCACAGACCAGAAAGCACAAACATAACTTAACACCTCAGGTTATTTGCATATTCACATGTATCTCCATATCATAAACTATAAATGGAGCATCTTCGATGTTAATTTGACTCCTCAATTTGGAGCCGTGCCTGTGTGTCTGTCTGTCTGTCTGATACGACACTTGCAAGTCTAACACTTCTCATAGGGACGACATAACGAGTCTTACAAGATAAAAGCAGAGAAAGAAATGAGTATATACAGCATATCATATGATACCAGTATATCTAGAACATCTCTCCATCTCACTTTATTTGCTCTCAAGTATTTGATTATTTCCGACGTGTTCTAGTAACCATATCCTCACATAGTAGCACAAGGTCCCCCGTTTGAGACACAAAGTCCTACACTTCAATGTGGGCTCATGTCCTAGACTCCTAGTATCCTACACCGATACCAACTTTTGAATAACATACTAACATGGAGTGTCTTAATAAAGCAAGTAGAACTTTGATTCAATACAAAATCTCATTTGAGAGCGTCTTAAGCTTAATACGTCTCCTTTTATGCAATGCGGTTCATTTAATGCTAGCTAAAATGACTATGTTGTAAGCTTAAATCGGTCTTAAGCAAGACTACCCCGTAATTCAATTGCCAAATGTTACTGCAGTCTGCAGCACACTATGTCATTAAACAGCTAATAATACTATACCATTACTAACCCATAACACATAATTCAAACCGAAATAGAACTGAAAAACCGAAAATTTAATCAAAATACTCCGTAGTAAATAATTATATACCCAAATCATCACATTGTTGTTGCTGCTCATGGACCTGCTTCTTATTAGCAGAACCAGATGGTCTTCCTCTCTTTTTCCCCATCGTCTCGACCGCCTCACCTCTCTGTCCCCCTCCCTCAACCAGCTTCTGCTGCTGCCCGTGAAAATCACGCGCCGCCTCAAACACTCCAGAATTAAATTCCATACCAACACCTTCCGGCTGCGGCGGCGTATATTTCCTCGCCCGCCCTCTCTTTTTCCTCCTCTTCTCTCCGCCTCCGCCACCGCCACCGCCAATTACCACATTAATATCAATTCCCTCACCGTTACCGGCAACCGGCTTGTACACAGCGGTGCCGTCAGAATTGAAGGACAGTTGCATGGTTGGAATTCCCGGGTGTTCCGGTAACGCCGCCGGCGGATTTTGAAACCCTAGATTACCGACGCTTGCGAATTCCGACATTTACTCCTCTTTTTTACTCAATTTTTTACTGAAGTTGCTACAATACTGCAAATTTCCAGTAAAAATAAGTTACTGTCTTTCGTTAGTAAATAATGAAACAAATTACTCATAGTAAAGTAAAAAAATATGCAGTTAAAACAGGGTTTACGATAAATCCTAGCTCAAAGGTAAAAAATTGTGAGCATAAATTTTGATTTTTGCGCTTTTTTAAGAGAATTAGGGAAAAATAGATGAAGATATAGAAATATTTACCTAAATTAGGTGAAAATCAAGCGACGACGAGAGGAATTGTTGGTCGGAGCTTCGGTAAAAGTGAGTACTGACTACTGAGCGTTAGGTAAAGAAATGCGACCAATTTAAAAATTTACCGGAAGGTAGTA
Source organism: Silene coronaria (assembly GCA_028566215.1). Classification (NCBI taxonomy): domain Eukaryota; kingdom Viridiplantae; phylum Streptophyta; class Magnoliopsida; order Caryophyllales; family Caryophyllaceae; genus Silene; species Silene coronaria. The sequence goes on from JAOWBH010069189.1 coordinate 9,392, forward strand.
AGGCTGTAAATGAGCTCAGACCGCTTGATAAGTTATCGGAGTCGGTTTGGTCAAAGTTCGACTTGTGCTCGGTTTGATTGTCTATGATTTATGAGTCTAAGCTTGGGTTAAGGACACTAAGGTTGATCAAATACGAGTTGGTCCCTAGTTTACTAAAGCTTGGACCGCAAACTCGTTGGATTTTTTTTTTTTTTTTTTTTTTTTTTTTGTTTTTTAGAATATGTATAATGTATTTATAATTTTATAGTTAAATTCTAAAAAAATTGAAATAATATAGTGACGAAGTGAGCACGAGTTTCAGTTTTTAAATTCTATGAGCTAAGGTCAAGCCTAAGTATGGGCTCAAATTCGAATTCCGTGTCAAGCTTATTGAGGCTCGAGCTGAGATCGACTCGGTTAATTCACCCTTAATTATGATTGAGCAAAAAATAATCGAAAAAATGTCGATTTTGTTACACTGACTTTTTTCAAGTATAATGAACAAGTGATTATTATGATTAATTTAAGATAAATGAAGATAGTGGCCGATATGGTGTCTCAGTTAGTTAAATTTAAAACATGAGTGAGTGACGAATAAATTCAAGTTTAAACTCAAGAGTAATTTCACCTTAAGGTTATTCCGTTATACATTTATACCTTATTGAGTCGAGTCCAAGCCGAGTTAGCCGACCCGCCAAACGGACCCACGAGCCTTACCTTCAAATTAGGACCCGGGAGCAGATATCAACTAATTTAGTTGGTAAAGTCATGAGAGGTGATGCTCATGACTTGAGTTGAAAAACCGTCAACATCAAAACCGTCCTTATGGCTCCGGGTGGGGCATGTGTAGTTACTTGCCACAAACCAAATGTGGGACTGAATGCACCCAAAAAAATGCATATCTAAATAGATAATGAAACCAGCAATAACAAGTCTTGAAAAGCTTGAAGTAGAATCCTGTAAAGATGTCAGCTTCTACAATTGCTGCAGCAGCAGCTGCAGGAACATCATCCCTTCTCTTGTCTCCTCCTAACTGCTGCTTCTCCTTCACTTCATGCATTCCTACTTCAGGTTTTACATACACCTTTATATACCACCTTGCTTCTTCTTATGTAAATACTCAGTGTCAGTAGTCTCAGTACCACCCTCTCGCATACGTTATATAGGCCTGTACAATAAAGAGAGAATTGTATAGTGGTATCCAAACTTAGTATCACCTGGTGACGGTATCTTATTTTCCATATTAAAGCTATATATTTTGTGACTTTTTTAGTTAGTTTAGTTGATAAGGTTATCTGGTATGACAGTATAATACTGTGAACCATTTGAAAATTTGGGAGCTCATTTCCGAGTTTAAAAAAAACAATTTCAACCAAAAGCTTAAGCTTATGATTAATACCAAACCAATGGTTTTGTATCTTAATGATCCCCTCAGTCGAATGCCCTTTGGGCTTGCAGAGTGAATAATGTACAATCGCACCCATGTTGAAATTCCACTTGTGAGATTTTGGAGCCTCTAGGGACTCCATGATCATTAGACTCTGATACCATGTGAAAAGACCCGTTCATTTAAAAACTACGAGTGTGTTTGGATAGCAAAAATGGAGGGAAAGGGAGGGGAGAGGGATGGACGGGGAGGGAAGGGAAGGGGAGGGAGAATGGAGGAGTTCAATTTCCCTCCAAATCTTTCCTATGATGGAAGGATCCCGATTAGGCTTGAAGGAGGGAAAATGGATCCCTCCAATTCCCTCCCCCTCCATTTCCCTCCTGCCTCGTTTGTTATCCAAATGAGGGATTTAATTTTCTTTCCCTCCCCTCCCCTCCCTTTCCTTCCATCCAAACACACCCTACATCTGGTGGTGGTTGAGGCTCAATCAATAGTTTTATACTTTAATACTAAGCTCTTAATGCAGGGATGCTAAACTCCCTTTTCGTGCGAAAGGTGGGAGATTTGTGAGACAAGGTTTAATGTTGTTGTCGTATTATTAAGAGGGTCGCGGGATTTGAAGGTCAAATCTCAATATTGTTGGGTGGTACTCATAATAGACTTCGAATCTGTTTGCTTGTGGTTAGGGTGTGCCATGGCAGGGTTCGTAATATATCTGTTAGCAGTGCTCTTTTAAACTTTCTGTAAACGAAAATAAATCAAATGGAGGCGGTTTCTAAGTTCATATCATGTTTTTGAATGGCATTTTACAGTATATTCAAACTGTATAACAAGAAAGCAGCATGCAACATTATGCTGTCATGTAAGCAGTCAAAACCATGCATCAGAAGGCGGAATTGAATGTGTTGGCATTACAAGAAGAAGGGAGGCAATGCTTCAGATGGGCTTTGCCGTTGTTTTGAATGCTACCGCCTTGGCTATATCATCTCCTGCTCGTGCTCTTGAAGGTTAACACTTAAAAACTTTTATCTGTTCTGCTAACCAAGTTTTACGTCTCCAAAACCAACATCGGTTACAAGTTTAGTCTCTGGAATAGATGCTCACCGGCTTTGTAAGTGACTGACAATTCAGATGATCCTGCTGGTGAATTTCGGCTTTTCTCTGATGATGTCAACAAGTATAATATCTCTATTCCTCAAGGTAAAGATTGATTCTGAATGCTTGGCCATATCGCGAGATATTTTACTCAAACTTGTCACTAGAATAATCAGAAAGACGGTTTAATCTGCAGATTGGGAAGTGGGAGTTGGGGATACTGACGGGATTAAATCAATTACGGCATTCTATCCTAACAATGACAAGGGTTCTTATGCAAACGGCAAGTTCTCTCACTGTTTGAAGTTATAACTGAAACGACAACGTATTTCTTGCTAAATGTCTCTAAATGATCACCTCTGCAGTTAGCGTAGCTATCACAGGCATCGGTGCAGATTTCACCAGATTGGAATCATTTGGAAAAGTGGATGAATTTGCTGAAAGTCTAGTAATTATCGTGTTCATTGTTCTTTACATAAAAAATTCTTCGAAGATCTTTAGTCAGGGTATTGACATGGGAATTACCTGATAATCCTAGAATTGTTCAGGTAAATGGACTGGATAGAAGTTGGCAGAGACCACCCGGGATTGCAGCAAAGCTCGTTGACTGTAAAGCCAAAAACGGTAATTATTTAACTTTATTAATATATCACTGCTAAAGCAAAACTTAGACAAATACTCTGATCTCGGCTCATATCTATCAATGTTTTTTTTCTTGAATACCTGCTTCCGTTGTGTGCAAATCTAGGACTATATTACTTGGAGTACACGCTACAGAAACCTGGAGAAAGTAGACGACACATCTACTCAGCGATTGGGATGGCAAGCAATAAATGGTATAACCGGCTTTATACCATGACTGGTCAGGTTAGCTTGGTTTTGTTTGGCTTGGCTCAGAGTTGCTCATGTCTGACTTTCACCCTAAAAATTGTATTACGAACCCACCTCCTCCTCGATGCTTATTCGTGTATTGTTTGCATATTATTGCAGTTCGTTGAAGATGTATCCAATGAGTACAGTTCAAATATCAAAAAGGTATGCTAAAAAGTTCCTCACTTCTTTTACAGATGATCAGAAAAACGAGTTCAGTTTCATTACATTCTATGTCTGGTACATCTGTGCAGGCTGTGCAGTCGTTTCGATTAAACTGACTCAAGCAACACATTAGGCCAACACTCAGATGCCTTTTGGCCGCGGCTCTACTACTTTAAAAGTTTTGAGGTTACAGTGACAACATCCATTAAAATACAGGCCAGACACGGTTAATAACATGACGCGAAGATTCTCATGACAAGGCCTAATACGCAAGTTCCCATCTTTCCAAATATGAAAACAGGTTATTATAATCTAAGGAATTTCTCATTTGCTCTCGACAAGCTACTCCGTATTATTTTAGTACAAAGCATCAAATGTATTTCATCAATTTAAGCGCATCTGTAAATTTTATTATACAAATGTCATTGACAACAATGATTATAGTCAAGGCTGATGATTATTTATCGCTCCTTGCGAGTTTAAAATTATGTAATATCCCGTATATAACCAGGGAATTTACCTAAAATTATGTAATATCCCGTATATAACCAGGGAATTTACCTAAAGATCGCGTGTTCTGCTATAATTTTCACATAATTACAGACTGCAGTTTTGCATTACAGACTAGAACAGTAAAATATGACAGTACAGGTAATGAATACTGGAACAGTAAAACCGTCTTAAAAGTAAGATCTTTTACAACCCCGGGTTATTAACTTAGGACGGTGTTAACTAAGAATTTCTGGAACGGGTTACGGCCTTACGGGTATAATACAAATTATTGCAACAATAGTTGACAAAGTCCTTGATTGCACAAATACTGTACCATTGAAACAGGGAAAAAAAAGGTGTATTAATTGTGAAATTAATGTGAATATCATGTATTATTGACTTTAGAGTCGTGACTGAGTTGTTCATTGCCTCGTCCGTTCGACAAACCCTCGAAATTTGATCACCTCACTCGAGACCAGTCAAATCTAATCTAGTTTGAAATCCAATATGAGCTAAACCTAAGCCTAGCTCGGTTAGGAACTTCGATTAAGCTTTGTAAATTGAGCCGAAATCATACTTCATTCTTAAGACGAATATGAATGTTTAAGAAAGACCAACTGATATATCAAATCTACTTTTCATCTCTTTATCATCAAATTCTAGTCAAACCTGTACAGACCGTTTGTAGGAGTGTAAACGAGCCGAACCGAGCTCGAACTCACCTATGATCGAGCTCAGCTCATATTGTAAAAGTCGAGTCTGAGCCCGAACTCGAGTTCTTGAAATTAAGGCTGGAGTTCGGCTCATGATTTTTTTATGAGCTCGAGGTCGAGCTTTGTCCGAGCACCATTTTTCCGAGCATTATTTCAAATCTAACGTAATTTTTCAATTAAAAATTTCATTTAAAACTAGATTTTTTTTCCCGATTATTAGTTTGAAATAATTTCTTATGTTATTTTCTTTTCCAAGCTAATATTATGATTAATTTATCAATATATTTTAAGTAAACATTATTGATAAAATCAAGTAATTTAAAAAATAACGAGCTCAAACGAGCTTCTGAGCCGAGCCTTAGTGTACTCGGGCTCGGCTCTGTTTCAACTCAGCTTGTCTCGAACTCAAGCTCGAGCTCATTTTGACCGATCTCGAGCCGAGCTTTGACCGAGCCGATTCTGAGAACTTGTCGAGCGGGCTCAGCTCATTCACATCCATAACCATTTGTGTAGAACTTTATCCCTCAATCATTTATTCAAAATTTCCATTACATTTACAATACATTTAACCCCTAACCGTTTGTGTAGAACTTTATCCCTCAATCATTTATTCAAAATTTCCCTTACATTTACAATACATTTAACTCGAAATTAAACACATAATTAAGACAGACGGAAATAACCGATCATTTTTGTATTTATTATATTTAAAACTTTGGACCTAGACAATTAATTAACCAATCCGTCTTGCTTGTGACGGATAGTAATGAAGACGGGTCGTCTGTGAGAGAAAATGGGTAGGGGGACAAAGAGGGGACAAG
>JAOWBH010069300.1:0-14911 GCA_028566215.1 Silene coronaria
GCGTTCTATTAATGAATTGTTCTTTCCTTTCAAAAAAAAAAAAACGACTCTCTTATCATCGTCATTCCTAAACTGGTACTATTTGGATATGTTATGCAATTAAAACGGATATTGTCATCTTAAACAAGACTAGTTACTTTTTTAAGACATAAGTTACATTATTTTGTTTAACTCGTTGAAAACACAGCATTTGCGTTATTGGTCTAGATACATATAACAAGTCGACATTACGGTACATTGTGTATAATATCATACGATTAGATTATAAATTTATTGATGCATATAGCTGTTTTGTTTAAGTTTTTGTCTTTAACTTGTAGAATATGAGGTTTTCATTTTTCAAAGAATGATCGAGTTTATTTAATTACACTATTTGATTTTCTAATTGCTTTCATTGAGTTTCATATTATTATCGTCAATTTTTTAAGAAGAGTTTGTGAGCAACTCTTGGCTTAGCTTTCTTATATGCAGAGGAGTAGGTAGAGACGTAGAGTTATAGGCGTACAGTCACTTGCTACAAAAGATCAATATAGGCTTGAGATGTTTTTAATTTTCATTTAACCCGATAAGATTTCGGTTATTATTCAAATAAATCATAGATTATTCCATTTATTTAGTTCTTAACAACAATTTTGCTCAATAATTAACACGAATTGTACTGGACACCTAATTCATCTTCAACCTAATTGAAAGTGAATCGAACAATACTCAACTGAATCAACCCAAATGAGAGTGAGCTAATTTTGGCCTGAATCTAACCTACACAATCTAAAGTAACCATGTATAATAGTTGATCAAAATAAACCTTAATTGAATCTAATTGAAATCAAAATTAAAAAACGAAGGTGCACGTGAATAGATTCCTATTCGGTTTAATTTGATCTTAGCAAATTACCCGTTTTCCAAGTGTATATGGAATAAAACTATTAAATTTGAGAAAATGTTCGGTTTTAATTCAACAATGGTCTCGGTTTTGTGTGAACTTAAATGGTCGAAATTGAGTGAGATATGACTTAAATCAAGCACTAAGCCAAGACTTAAGCATAGGAGAGTTAATCCAAGCACTAAGCAAAGAGCTCACTCAACTCCAAGCACTAAGCAATGGAGGATCTTCTAACACTAAGCAAAGAATGTTAAGTAGAAAGCAATGACTTCAACTTGTGTTTTCATTCAATAATAATCTGAATATTACAATGGTTGGAGTCTTACTTTTATAGAGTAAGCCAAGTAATCTCCACCATCCAAAGAGGAACAAATCCAAGGACCCCTAAGGGTTACAAAAACCGGTGCAGGACCAAGTCCCTTACACAAGTTAAAAGCAAATAAAAGGAAACAAGAAAAACAAAATAATGAGACAAAGAGTAATTAACATAAGGTAGGAGGCTTTGGAAGCTTCAATGGACCGGCCACAAATGAGTATAAGAGCCATAGAGCATAGAAAAGATGCTTGAACATTGTCTTGAACAAAATAGGAAATGATGAAAGCGACCCTTGTACTTGTTTTGCAAACCATGCACTTGGGACCCTTTGGGTGCTTCCTTGCTTTTGAACCGTGCACTCTCCCTCCAAGCTATATTTCTTTGTTCAAAAATATTCTAGGCTCAACATATTAAGATCTTAGGCCCCACATTACCACACACCTTACTTGGATTTTGAATTGGACCTCAAGTTATATGAGGCTTCAAAACCGGATGTTTCACCTTGTGTGTTAGGTATAGCTTGACTCACTTCAGCCTCCCCTTCTTGAAAAGGATTTGCCCTCAAATCTCGACATTTTCATCACTAAGCTCTTCATAATAAGGACTCATATCCCTAATGTTGAAGGTACCGTGGACTCCATATTCTCCGGGTTGATTGATCTTGTAAGCATTAGGGCCAATCTTTTCAAGGACTTCAAATGGATCATCGACTCTTGGCATGAGTTTGTTCTTTCTTTTGTCGAGAAAATGTTCCTTTCTCAAGTATAGCCATACTAGGTCTCCAATTTCAAAGCTCTTCTTATAACCCTTGGACTTTGCTTTGTGTGTTTCATTACATTTCTCAATTTGTTTCTTGACTTGATCATGAATGTTTAGCATTTGTTCAACTCTTTCCTTAGCATCATAGTCAATGAAACTCCTCTTGATAGGAGCCAAGTCCATGGGCATCATGGGATTGACACCATAGACCACTTAAAATGGAGACTTGTCCGTGGTGGTGGAGGGTACTCAGTTGAAGGCAAACTTGGCTTGAGCTAGCTTGAGGTCCCAATCTTTCAATGACTTAGCAACCGTGCATCTAAGAATTCTTTTCAAAGTTTTGTTTGTTACTTCGGTTTGTCCATCGGTTTGTGGATGGCCAAACCGAAGTAACAAACAAAACTTTAATGAACCTTCTATAAAAGGATGCTAGCCCTTGAAAACTCCTCACATCCGTGATGGTCTTAGGAATAGGCTATGTCTTGATTGCTTTGACTTTCTCTTGATCAACTAGAATGCCTTGACTTGAGATAATGAACCCAATAATTGGACCTCACTTTTCATGAAAGAACACTCTTCTAGCTTGCCATAAAGTTTTTGTTTTCTAAGAGCTTCAAATAGAGTTTGTAGTTGCTTGAGGTGCTATTGTTTGGAAGGACTATAGATCAAGATATCATCAAAGTAAACAACCACAAAACGACCCAAATAGGGCCTAAGCACCTCAGTCTTGAGCCTCATGAATGTGCTAGGTGCATTGGATAGGCCGAAGGGCATTACTAACCACTCATATAGCCAATGCTTGGTTTTGAAATCCGTTTTCCATTCATCCCCTTCCTTGATTCTTACTTGATGATAGCCTTGCCTTAGATCAATCTTTGAAAACAATTTGGCTATGCTCATCTAAAATGCTATCAAGCCTAGGTATATAAAACCTATACTTGATAGTAATGTTGTTGACGGCTCTACTATCGGTACACATTCTCTATGATCCATCTTTATTTGGTACAAGCCAAGCGGGAACGACACAAGGGCTAAAGCTCTCCCTCACAAACCCCTTACTCATGAGCTCTCCAATTTGTTGTTGTTGTTCTTGAGTGGCCTTTGGATCACTCCTATAGGCGGCTTTGTTAGGTAGTGTAGCTCCCGAAATGAAATCAATTTGATGCTCAATACCTCTAAGAGGAGGTAACCCACTTGGAAGCTCACTTGCAAACATATCGCCATAAGATCGTAGAAGCTCTTCAATCTCATTAGTAATGGACATATCATCCTCCCCAAGTATATCATTTTCCACTAGAACATATATGTCATCTTCCCCTTTCTACTCTTGTAACATTTCGGCCTCATTGATCAATAGGACCTCCCTTGAAGATTCAATCATGGATGGTGGGGGTGTCGGTTTGATGGAGGGTGGTAATGGTGAAAGACTGATGTTCCTTGAGCCAAATTTGAACGTGTATGTGTTATCCCTCCCATGATGGAAAGAATCCCTATCAAACTCCCAAGGCCTACCAAGCAAAAAAGTGACAAGCATCCATATGTAGAACATCACAAAGAACCTCATCCACATAGTTCTTACCAATGGAGAAAAACACCAAGCATTGTTTATCAACTCTCACCTCCACTACTTTGTTAAGTCATCTCAATTTGTAAGGACATGGGTGATCTTGTGTAGGTAAGGTAAGCTTCTTAACAAGAGTACTAGAAGCCACACTAGTACAACTCCCCCCATCAAAGATTAGATTACAAACTCTCCTCTTAATGGTGTACCTAGACCTAAAGATTTGTTGGCTTTGGTCTAATTCCTAGGGTTGGGGTTGTGTATGCATTACTCTCCTAGTCACCAAGCTAAGACCCGCATCCGGCATCACTAGCTCATCCTCTCTAGTCTCCACAACCTCCTCATTCTCATCACACACAAGAATCTCATCATCTCCCCAATGGACCACTTCAAAGCTACTAAGGGCTCTCTTGGTTGGACACTCTTTAGCAAAATGACCATAACCTTGACATTGGTAACATTTTTTGAGTGGTATTGTTTTTCTTTGGGGTATCTCAATGGCTTTGCCTTTGTCAAGTTTAAGGGTTTTGAATGGAACACTAGACTCTTTGGCCTTAGATGTCTCGGCATAGGGTGTTTTAGGGGCCATTTTTGGAGGTGATTTGGACGGTTTTCCCTTCCCTAACCTCTCAACTATCATGGCTAGGTTCACGGCCTCATTAAAGGACCATACTTGGTACATTCAGACCGTATTAGTAATCTTATCATCCAACCCTTCAACTAACCTAGCAATCTTTTGTTCGGGCTTTTCATTGAGTTCACATTGCAAAGTAAGTTGTTCAATGTCTCTAAGATATGACTCAAGTGGTTGTTGGTCTTGTTTAAGTTGTGTGAGCGTAATGAACATGTATTGAGCGTTTTTAGGAATGAACTTGTCACTAAGTTTATTTTTATGCTTAATCCAAGACATAATAGGTTCCTTCCCATCCCTCATTCTTTGGTTTTTCAAAGTGTCATACCAAAGTGAAGCATACTCTTTAAGCTTTAAGATGACAACTTTAAATGACTTAGCATCCAAGTAGGCTTTAAACTCAAAGGCTCTCTCAATGGTTCTAAACCAATCTAGCAAATCCTCGGGGTTTAAACTACCATGAAAGTCGGGAATATCTACCTTTAAATCCTTGTGGAGATCTCCTTGGAGTCCGAGTAATGCTCCTCCTCTTGCATCTTTTGAGCCCTTCCACTTCCCAAGAAGCCTCGGCCTCTACCTCTCCCACGTGGGCCTCTCCCATCTCGTGTTGGTGTTGGAATGTTGGTCATGATGGTCGTGATGGACTCCAGCATCAAGTCACATTTCTCATTAAGTAGGTTCATGTGTGTCTCAAGACCGGTTAACCTCTCTTCACTCATGGCTATTTTTTTGTGTTTTTGTTGTAGCTAGGATAAACTGAACTCACAAGAGAGGTTTTAACACAACAATGGTATTGTGTTAACTTAGGCTCTGATACCAATTTGGAATAAAACTATTAAATTTGAGAAAATACTCGGTTTTAATTCAATAATGGTCTCGGATTTGTGTGAACTTAAGTGATCGAAATTGAGTGAGATATGACTTAAATCTAGCACTAAGCTAAGACTCAAGCCTAGGAGAGTAAATCCAAGCACTAAGTAAAGGACTCACTAAATTTCAAGCACTAAGCAATGGAGGATCTTCTAGCACTAAGCAAAAATGTTAAGTAGAAAGCAATGGCTTTAACTTGTGTTTTCATTCAATAATAATCTGAATTTTACAATGGTGGAGCCTTGCTTTTATAGACCAAGCCAAGTAATCTCCACCCTTCATTTGACAACAAATCCAAGGGCCTAAAAGTGACCCTAAAACCGTTGCACAACAAAAGAGGGGGACCTAGTCCCTTACACAAGTTTAAAGTTTACATAAGCAAAGTCATAAAAATAAACTAATGGGACAAAGAGTAATTAACATAAATTAGGGGCTTTGGAAGCTTCAATGGACCGGCCACAAATGAATATAAGAGCCATAAAGCATAGAAAAGATGCTTGTACATTGTCTTGAACAAAATAGGAAAGGTTGAAAGCGACCCTTGTACTTGTTATGCAAACCATGCACTTGGGACCCCTTGGATGCTTCCTTGCCTTTTGAACCGTGCACTCTTCCTCCAAGTTTCATTTCTTTGTTAAAAAATGTTCTAGGCTTAACATATTAAGATTTTAGGCCCCACATTACTACACATCTTGCTTGGATTTTGAATTGGACCTCAAGTTATATAAGGCTTCAAAATCGGATGATTCACTTTTTGTGTTGGGCATGGCTTGACTAACTTCACTAGCCTTTGTCTGGGCAACGAAGATGCTGAGGCACTACATGCTCAGTTACAATGTAAGCATTTATTACAGAATGGACCCTATCATGTTATCCGAGTTTGATCTTAAATATGTACCGCAGAAAGAGATAACGGGAAGGGCTGTCGCTGATTTTCTCGTCGATAACCCGACCGAGGAGGCCGACATCATGGACAATTGGTCATTTAGAGATGAAAATGTTATACACATCGAAGATGATATATGGGACCTGTATTTTGATGGAGCGTCAAATTGCACGGGATACGAAATAGGTGTTCTCCTCATTTCACCAAAAGGCGAACATATACCCGTGTCAATCAAACTGGACTTCATTGTCACTAACAATGCTGCAGAATACGAAGTATGCCTACTGGGCATGCACAGTGCTATCAATCTAGGAATAAAGAAGCTGATAGTATATGGCGACTCATCCTTGGTCATTAACCAAGTAACTGGGTCATAGAAGATTAAGAGCGACAGTCTGGCACCCTACCAGACAAAGATAGAGAAGCTTGAGAAGATTTTCAATGAAATACGATATGGTCACCTTCCAAGGGAGAAAAATCAATTCGCCGATGCTTTATCAAAATTGTAAGCCTTAATCAACATTTCTGATAGCATAGACAGTATGCCTTTGTGTGTCGAGCGAAGATCATCACCAGCTTATGTTAATGCAATCGATGACACCGAGGTAAGTGGTTATGAGCCTTGGTACACATCAATTATAAAGTTCAAAGCCACGGGAGAATACCCCGCTGACCTTGTTGCACGTGGGAAATAGGCATTACGGATGCTATCAACCCACTTCGTTAAGATAATGACGAACAACTATACAAAAAATACGCGTAAGGTGTTTTGTTACGGTGTGTCGATAAGATTACCGCGGAAAAGGTCATGGAAGAAGTCCATGACGGTGAATGTGTGCCTCATATGAATGCTCATATGTTAGTTCGAAAGATCATGAGGCTCGGTTACTATTGGGGAATAATGGAGACGAATTGCCGCAATTGCCCAATATTCGTGAATGTTCAACATGTACAACCTTTTATGCTATACACCATGACATCACCCTGGTTGAGAAAGGCCAGGATGATGTCTGGAACAGGAGGGCATTGTTACATTTTGGTTGCAATTGACTACATTACAAAGTGGGTAGAATCCAAGTCATATAAAGTGCTAAATGCGAAGCAGTTAGCGAAATTCATTCAAAATGACATCATTTGCAGATATGGGATACCACATAAAAGAATTAGTGATCACGGGACCCATTACCAAGATGAAAACACCGAAATACAAGATTAAGCGTCACAAATCATCACCTTACCGACCTCAGACAAACGGTGCGGTTGAGGCTGCAAATAAAACAGTTACGGTCATTCTAAAAATGATAACCGAAAACTACCGCGAGTGGCCCGATAAGATACCCTTTGCATTACGGGGGTATAAGACATCAACTCGAACCGCAACGGGAGCAATTCCGTACTATCTGACCTACGGAATGGAAGCAGTTGAACCTGTTAAATTAGAGATACCATCTCAAAGAATTCTGCTCGAAAGCTAAGTACCAGAGGCTGATTGGATCTAGGCTCGGTACGATTTGTTGGTAATGCTCGATGAGCGGCGATTAAATACATTATATCAAGTCCAGCTCTATCAGTAAAGGTTAGAGCGGTCTTTCAACTAAAAGATGAAGCTTTGGGGGATCAAAGAAGGAGATTGCATTTTAAAATCGGTCCGTGCATTATTGCCAGTTGACCCGATGGGTAAATTTAAGCCAAATTAGGCAGGCTCTTATTTGGTGAAAAAGATTCTGACAGGAGGAGCGGTCCGACTGACTGATTTGGATGTAAATGACTTCTCGAATCCGACGAATTTGGACCAGTTGTAGAAATACTATTCGTAGGCCTGATTCTCAAATGTTATGAAATAATGTTTGAATTGCATTGTATTTTAATTTAAGTTTTTAGTTCGGCATTTATTGCCACTGCATGAAAAGTTTTAAGTAAGAACAACGAACTCGGTTTTATTATGTTTAAAAGCAGATAAGTAGGCAACCCTTTATAAGGGTACAACCGCAATAATGTAACAAAATGAAATTTTGAAGGCATAAACTGAAATTTTTAATAAATAATAACTGTTTTATTTATTCTAATAATTCCGAGCGAATTCCATTACAATCAAACTGAAAGGAAAGCAAATGAATAACGTAGTAGTAATAGTAGATAATAAAGCTAAAAAAACACTGCATATCCCAAGACGGTTCACGTGGCCCATCACTACGAGACGATGTCTCACCCATCATCATTTTGGCCCTTTTCTTCGGAGGAACTGCATTGTCTTCCCTCGAGCCCAATCTCTCTTTCGCACTTAGTCGTGGACTGAGCCTCTCCGCAAGTATCGGTCCACCTCTGTTCTTCCCGCCCAACCAATCCCATACGTTAGAACTAACCCTCGGAGTCGTGTCAGTCTTTATTTCGGGCTCGGACAAAAATAGTCGGTTTGCTAAGAAATGCATGATTTTCTAGTACGTTTCCTCGTTTTCTCCAATCCACGGCATCATCTTTGCGAAACCTCCTTCGGGCATCAAATGATGGCTTGATAGTCCATCTTAGGTATGATCTAGACACCCAAGTCGAGGCGGATGACTCGAGAAGATGCCAGATGGTCCTACGATGCCGATAATGGAGCCAAGTATGGCATCTCGCGCGAGTAACATCAAAAGGTAAGCCTTGCGCGGCTTCAACAGCCGGAACCGTCTGTTGGCGGACGAATTGGCGAAGACCCGATCAGGATAGATATAAGTAGGTTGATCCAAGCCCATCAAGGTAATATATCATATCCTATCAATGTCAAGAAGCCTAGTAAGTGAGTTCAGGCGAAGCCATGACAAAGACCAACTAACACGAGACCCAATGCCAAAGGTTAATACCCCGCGCCAGTAGGCGACCCCTTTTCCTAGCATAAATCATGGTGGACGATTGAAAATGCTCCTGGCTTGGTATCTCTCTGGATCCTCTGGTGGACCAATCAACCCAAGTTTTTTAAAAAGCCAGACCTATCAGAGTGGGATAGTAAAAATGGTCATATTACAGAAAAATGTAAAAGCCCGTTGAAAAGAAAGAAGGCGGTGGAAAAAATGAATAATCCATTGAAAAGAATGAAGGTGGAAGGAAAAAAAAACGCCAAAAGAAGTGAAAGAAAAAAAGAATAAAAACGAAAAAGGCGAAAAAAAAGAAGCCGAAGAAAAAAAGAAAGAAGAAAAAGCAAACATGTTGCAGACGGGTCGATCCAGTGAAGGGAGCATTTGGGCCAGCCTTACGAGCATCTAAACTCCGGATAGTCTCAGCTAAAATGATCAAGGCCGGATTAGCATGCTTTTCCATTTGTTCAACAATCCGGATGAGCTTAGCTTGACCGCGACAAGATGGAATTTCAATACATCCTTCAAAGCAATACAAATGCAACATTATAAGGTTGAAAGCCCGCTAGCGATATACGGTAGCAATAGTAGGGTCATATGCATTCCGAAAGATATGAACCAAAGCCAATAAGTCCACTTGTTCTCCATTAACTACTGCGTGTCCCTGGTTACGGTTTAAGCCTATGAAATCGCGATACTTCCTAGCCCAGATGTAATACTACATATTTGTGTCCAGTAGGTCGGCCGAGTAGGGCTCACTCAGCCGAGTTGTAGGGTGCTCGATCGAGTAGAGTAAGCTCGACCGAGTGTTTTGGCTTGGTTAAGTTAGAGGGCTTTCTGAAGGTGAGAAACTCGGACGAGTACTCTGGTACTCGACCGAGTAGGACTTACTCGGCCGAGTTGTCTCTTGACTTAGCCGAGTGTCTATTTGAAATTCGGAAATCGAGCGGTTTAATTAGGGTAATTAGGGGTTGATATAAATATAGCATTTCCGTCATTTTCACTCTTAATCCACATTTTTAACTCTCATTACTCCCCTAATCACTCTAAAATGCCATTAGCAAGTTAGTATCTCCGTTCGATTCGTGGATTCGTTACCTCGCTCACGCTCTTGTGTAGTAAGTCTCCCTAATTTATATTTTGATTAATTGTTTAACCCTAATTTTTTTGGGGGGTATTAGGGTATGGAATTGATGTTGGTACCATTGTATGATTATCTTAGGTGAGGACTTCGTAGTGGAGCCTTTCTAGCATGTGATTGACATTTGTTGCAGATTTGCTTGAAGTAGGGTTTCCCTACTCAGTTTTGCTATTGTACCATTGTTATATGATGTATATTTGTGATGTGACGTTGCAATGGTGGTTTGATATAGTGATGGTGGTGTTGATGTTGGTGATGATTGTTGCGTTTGTTTGTGGGGCCGTTGGGAGACGGTCTTACCCCCATCTTCCGCCTCCTCATGACTCCCATTACAGAGAAGGATGTGCACATTAATGGAGTGGGTTTGCTCGCGCGTTGAGCGAGGATTTGGTGGGTACGGATGCGGTTTCCCCACTGGCGGCGGGGCTACTTGTTGCGATGGGTAGTCCAATTGGAGTTGTGTGTATGATGTAGTGTGGTGATGACTTTGGTACGATTGTGGTTATTTCTTATCTGCTGTGATCCATCGATGTTGGCATATGGTGAGCAAGCTCTTAGCAGGTAATGATTTGAGCATTATGCGACGGGGCATGAATGGGATCACTAGCCGCTGGAGTCTAGTCGACGTTATCACTGCATTTTATTATTTACTTCTCATTAGATTTATGCTTTATTGGTTGGAGAACATTGTAATACATTTTGATTGATTTTATCCTTGTTAAACTATTTATTTAAATTGCTTCCGCTATTGCTTCTTTCATATATACTACTTCGGGTAACCAAAGTTGTAGCTCCCCGAGTAACTAGGGAAGGTCTTGGTATGGCTCCTTGGTAGCTGGGGGTGTTACAAAGTGGTATTAAAGAGACGATTTTGGAAACTAAAACCAATGAACCTTACGAACTTAGGAGTGTCAAATAAAATGAACCCGGGTTGGAATTGTTAGGAGCTACCGCAAAGATCTGGGAGGCGTCCCAAGGTCGCACTATTGCCCTTCCAATTTCTAACTGGTTACTTGGGTAGGATAAGAGGGTGCGATGTGGTTCATGTGTTATATGTTGTGCATTATATGAATCACATGATGGCATTATTTGGTATAATTGTGGAGTATGGAAAGTTATGGAGAGTGTTTGTATGCGATGTTGCTTTAATGCTTAATTGATATACATATTTCGTCCTGTGAAATGGAGAATCCGGAGTATATGTAGCCTAACTTGATCGAGTGGCGCATGTGACTCGGCCGAGTGATGCTCACTCGACCGAGTGCCCATGGTACTCGCCCGAGTGTATGTCTGATTTTGTTTCTGTAACATTCTGGAGTCACCCTAGTCGGCCGAGTAGAGTGAATTCGACCGAGTGGATTATGAGTCGACCAAGTGACCATGGTTGTGAACATTTGGAGTATTTTGACATTGGGGTAATGGGCCGAGTATAATTTATACTCGACCGCGTAAGGTAGACCCAGCCGAGCACGTTTTGACTCGACCGAGTAGTGAGCTGGGAAAAATTTTGGGGCATTCTGGACTCGGTTGCTCGGACCGAGTACACTGAAGTACTCGACCGAGTGACACCTACTCGGCCGAGTGTATCCCTACACTCGACTGAGTGTTTGCATGACAAGTCATTCTTGTTATTTGTTGGTCGTAGGCTATGTGCTTACGTTCGTTTTATCATAGAAACTTAGAGATGGCTACTTATACGGACAAGGCTGCCGAATTTATGCTCGAGGAAGTGGCACGGCTAATGAAGCAAAACGACATGCTTAATAAGGCTCTTAAGAAGTTGGCCAAGGCTAAGGAGGGGACACCATAACCACCGCCGCCACCACCGCCACAACTCGGCCATTCGGGCACGTTGAGCAATCCCTTTGCTCGACATCGCCCCACCAAGTATGCTGGCACGGAACCACCCCATCAATTGGGGAATTGGATCCGGGAAATAGAGAACATCATGGACGTTCTCAAATGTCCGGAAGACGAGATGACGGCCCAAGCGGCATTTTACCTTACCGGTCAAGCCGGATTATGGTGGCACCATGAGCGAGCCTCTATGAGGAACTTCTAATTAGAGGAGGGGTGTGACGTTATTCCATGGGTGGAATTCCGAAGGGAACTTTGGAATAAGCTTGTTCCCGAGCACGTCTAGGCTTAGCTTCGAGCCGAGTTCGATCCTTCGTCATGACTGACGAGATGACTGTGGCCGAATACTATGTGAAGTTTAACGAGCTGTCATTCTATGTGGAGAATGAGTTATATATGAGTCAGAAGATGTTGGCTCGTCGGTTCGAGAAGGAGCTGACACCTAAAATCCTTCGGATACTGACGACGGGACCCAATAACAATGTGGAAGAGGTCTACGAACGGGTCGAGAATTATGAAAGATTGGATAAGATGTATCTGGAAGCGGAAAAGCGGAGTAGTGACAAAAGGAAGGCTGATAGCGACGTAAGTGGTTACTCAAATTCCAAAAAAGGTAACTACAATCGTGGCAGGACCTATTCCGGGGGAGCGGGCTACAGCAGCGGATCGTAATAGTGTAAGGGGACTCGCAGTTACAATAGCGGTTCGGGAATCACTTGCTACAATTGTGGCGGTACGGGCCACAAACGTCATGAGTCACTAGCTCCAATGTAGGTGTGTACCAGAGAGCTCCGCAGAGCAACGCTTATCGTTCTCAGAGTGTGGCAGATAGCCGTCCGTTCGGATCATGGAACAACAACGCGGGAGGAGGCGGATATCAACATCCTAATAATAATACGACAGGAAATCAGAGTTTGGCTGCGAAGTCGACAGCTTCAGCTAGCACCGTGCAAGGAGGACAGAAGAGTAGTGGCAAACTATTCATGATGGATAAGAAGACAGCTGAGAATGATGCGCAAGTCGTGACGGGTACTTTTCTCATTAATAATTATCCAACTTTTGTACTTTTCGATTCGAGGGCATCTCATTCTTTTATATCTAAGAGTCTTACATCAAAACTGGGATTAGGAGATTTCGAGTCAGCGGAAGATGAGGTGATTATTACGTCGGGAGAGTCGGTTAGTTGCACTAAATTGGTTAGGTCGGTGTCTATGATTGTGGGAGGGGTAAATTTTCCGATTAACTTGTTTGAATTTCCTTTGGAGGGATTTGAGGTAGTGTAATACCGTGGATTTAGAAGACCTGTAATATTTCGTAGTGCCTTGAACATCGAGGACGAAGTTCCTTTTTAAGGGAGGATAGACTGTAATACTACCTTTTAGTCGTTGTCTTTTCTTGTGAGATGTGATAGTTAGTTCGTTAGTTAGTATATCGAAAGCGTGTGAGCATTGTATTTTGTTGTGTGGTTTTAAGTGTGAGCGAAATTCGGGGACGAAGTTCTTTTTAAGAGAGGAAGACTGTAATAACCCGTACTTTTGAAATAAATAATTATATTGGTAATTATTTTAGTAGAATTATTAAAAGAATATATTTAACAATAGGTAGTTAATTACTTAGTATAGTGGTATAACGTAGACTTATTGATAAGGATGTTGTATAATAACAATAGCTATATTATATTATATAGTATATTATATTATATTATATTATTATTATTATATATCGTTGTTGTTGTAAGATAAAAGCTACCTTATTTTATTATATAATATAAATATAAATCTACCTGACCTACTTTTCACCTTTCCCGTATTTTCCCTTCGTAATTCATAGTACAAAAAAAGGAAAAGAATTTCGAAACCGCTTAGGACGTCTACCGCCGCTATAATAATCCATTTACTGAATCTTCGTCTCCGTATAATTCTCAAGCCCTATAACAATCTGGTGTCTCACTATATCTCCTTCCGTACAATCAATACCGGAGTTTCTTATCTCTCTCGTGCAAAATTGAATATACATCGGTCGCACTCATCATCGTTTTAACTCACACACCAGCACCATAGTCGTTATCAGCCATCCTTTCAAGGTACTCACCCGTGTTCCCCTATTTTGTACTCCTTTCCTAATTTGTGTCAGTACTCAAGTAGTGCGTGGTAATAATCGTGTTTCTGAGTCGGGTTTGGGTATAGTAATTTGGCAGAACATTAGTACGTACTTAGTGTAATTAAGGCGACGAGTCAGAGAGTGTCGTCATGTCATGTATAATAATTGAGTCAGGCAGTTACGTCGTCGTCACGGCAACGCCGTAGTGTTATGTTACTTGAATGTCACGAGGGGTGTGGTTTGTGCGTGAGGATGGAGATGGAGTCAGGTGAGGTAGCGCTGGCCGTGGTGGTGTTTGAGTTTCCGGTATTAGTCGGGTTAAGCATGGGTTGTGTGGTGGCGGTAGGTAGAGTTTTACGAGGGGTTGGTTGAAGCCGTGTGTATGATTAGATGTCGTGAAGTTGTATTTTATTCATGATGATAATGGGTTTGCTTTATTATTTAAAAGAGTACGTATAATCATGTTCAACTCAAAAGTTTTAATTTGATAATTAATCTATTTAAATGTTGTTGATGGTGTAGGGCATCTTTATTAATTAGAAGAGCTAAATAAATGTGTTGGTCAACAATGAGTATAGTTTAAGGTAGATGTTTTGTTTTGTCTTTTGTTTTGAGTCAGGAAGTACTTTAGTGTGATTAGCTTGACGAACAAGTAGGAATATATCTCAAGGTGGTTACTCACATTACACTAACATTTTAAGATTTTGACCGGAGCCACTTATATAATGTAACACATATTTTAATTAAGTTGTCCTTATTAATTATTATTGAAGATATTGGGCTTGGTAAGGGTTACCATTGATTGTGCTTTGCTAGTCGGATGCGCAACTGTCTCAGGTAGAGATTATCCTACTCAACTTATATTTATATGGTTACTAATTGATTTGATTATGAGATTGATGAGATGTTGATATTATGATATTGAGATGATAATGTTGGTGATTATGAGCATTATGAATGTTTGGTTGCCTTGAGTTGATGATTGAGAATTGTGTTTGAAGGGACCGATATACCGCTAGTCCTTGTGTGAGTTGTGATTGTTGAAGGGACCGATATACCGCTAGTCCTTGTGA
>JAOWBH010069411.1:0-14908 GCA_028566215.1 Silene coronaria
GAAACCGAGATGGTAATGCCACATCTTGCCAAGGAAGGTCTTGCTGAAGGCTCCTCGGTAGGGTGGGGTGTTACAACGGAAACTACGACTCAACAAATTTGACATGACGGGACACATAAACTTTCTAAGTGACCGGGTCAAGACAATAATAAGCATTTTGAGTGGGCGAATGAGCGAGGTTTTAACTTGTGATGAGTAACAAAACCACGGGTAACAAATACAACCAAAGGCGCGAAGTTTGTCATAGTTGGGTGAAAACCCAAAAAGACAGAGGAACGGGGATGAGTGCTTGAGAGTTGGAGTGGGCAAGCAATTGATTAAATATACGATACTAGCAAACGCATAGGGCCATAAGGTCGCGGGCATTGTTGCGTGAGTAAGTAGGGATAAACCTGTTTCAACAATATGATGGTGCCTCCTTTCGGAGTAACCATTAAGTTCAGGAGTATGAGGGGGTGTAATAAGTTGTCTGATGCCATTACCAACGAGTGTATGAGCAAGCTTAATATATTCCCCGTCGTTGTCGAAGTAAACTTGCAATATGGGTTTATTAAAAAAATTCAACAAGTTTGCGAAAGGGGATAAACATTTGTGTAGAATCGGATTTAAATTTCATGAGATAAAGCCACAAGAATTTAGTGAAATGATCAACAAAGATGATATAATATTTAAAACGATCAGACGATGTAATCGGAGATGACCAGCCATCACTAAAAATTAAATTCAAAGGAGCATTAGAACGAATTGTATCTTACGAAAACGCTAATTTATGACTCATGTGAATGTCACAAGAATTACAATTGAGAGAACTTTAAGGAAAATGTAAATTAAAATGAGTGCGTAAATATTTTAAAATTGACTCGGATGGGTGACCAATTTGTGATGCCAGGCGGAAGGAGAGGAGACTTGACAGAGGTGCGATCTTGTAACTGATGGACGCCACTCATAAACATCATCCTTAAGTCATCCTTAAAGAATAAGACACCCTGTTTGAAGATTCTTAATATAACAAAAAAGGGAGTAAAA
The DNA here is from genome assembly GCA_028566215.1 of Silene coronaria. Classification (NCBI taxonomy): domain Eukaryota; kingdom Viridiplantae; phylum Streptophyta; class Magnoliopsida; order Caryophyllales; family Caryophyllaceae; genus Silene; species Silene coronaria. The sequence continues at coordinate 1,027 of JAOWBH010069411.1, forward strand.
TTCACAAACGGCGGCATTATTTTTGCAAAATTGCGAAATTAAAATAATGACTCGTTATTGAATTATAAAATAGTAGAAGAAGAGGAAGAGATAGTGAATGAACTTATATGAGCAATAGAAAGTGCAGAACCATCTACGTTGAGTAATTCATCACAACCATCATATGGCGAATGGAGAGCCAAGGTATCCAAATCCTTGGTAATGTGCTGGGATGCCCCACTATCGAGCAGGTATGTGGAGCCTTGCACGGGGGAAGTGGTGGAATTTTGAGCCTAGGGAGAGGCATGATTTGTGCGGTTGAGAGTACGAGATGGGAGAACAACTTAAGGGTAATCACGTTTGAATTTGTAGCAAAAGAACAGGACGTGCCTTGTTGCACCACAATATTGACATTTTCCCCTAATTGGAGGGTTCTGTTGAGGAGGCATAGCATCAGAAGAGGCAACGAACATGGTGGATTGGCGGTTGTAGGAAGGAGAGTTGGATCGAGAGGGGTGATAGGCAGCGTGCACACTGGCGGGGAATGGAGAATGAGTGGTGTTTTGGTCATTTGTTAACTCAAAATAATTTTTCGTGTAAGGATTCAAAGGAGATGGGTTCGTCAACGAAAATCGTTGACAGAACGATACTTACTATTTTCGAGACCACGGACAATCTGGGCAATCAGATCTTCATGGTCCATGGGTTTGCTAAGGACATCAAGTTTATCCGCACAACCTTTGATCGAATGTAGGTACTCGGTGATACTTTGATCACCCTTGCGAATAGAGTTCAGACGTTCGTTCTTTAATCTAAAGTATATGGGCACAGGAAAGATTAGCATATGTCTATGCTAGGGTAGTTCATACGTCACGCGATGTGGGAGCACGCGGGACAAGAGAATGGACAGTGGAGTCAAGGGTACAAAAATCGCTCCCTTGAGAAGATGATCTTGGCTTTTCCAGGTCATATGGGCAAGATTATCAATGGCTTTGGTTTTGGTGATATAGGTGGGGGTTAAGGATAGTGGCATGAGGCCAATATGAGTACCGTCAAGAAACTTTTCAAGTCATAACCGGAGAGGAGAGACTCAAATTGGTCTTGCGCAGGCATGTATGTGAGTGGGGTATGCTTATCCACCATGGATAGGTTACCAAGAAGCAGGGGAACATTAGGTTCACGGGTGTTTGGAAGGGAGGCAGATGACGCCATGGGTAAACAAAGAATTGGAGAGGTTTTAGGGTTGATTAGGATCGGTATTAGCTCGATACCATGTAAAAGATTGAATGTTAATGGAAATTATATTGATGTATAAAACTGTTACAATTGTTTGGTATATATCCAAATAACAATAGGACTAACTCTAACCTAGTTACCAAGATACAAATCTTAAGAATATAGGAAAATAAAATGTCAAGGAAAAACGATATAATGAATGCCTATAAACAAATATACAAAAGACGGAAATAGCTGGAATAAGGTAAGAAGCAATATTTAGGTAATATCTTTAACATCATGTGGTGATCAAACAATGACAACTTTGAGTCTTTCGTCCTTAATTTATCACCATTAAAGGTGGCAATCGGGTCACTCGGGTCGGTTACAGGTCGGGTCAAAGCGGGTCGGATCATATCGGGTTCGGGTTGTGTCGGACCAGTGACGGGTCGGGTCGGTTTATGCCGGGTCATCTTCAGGTCGGGTCATCAACGGGTGGCAAGTCGGGTCGGGTCGTTAGCGGGTCTGTATCGGGTCAGGTTACCGGCATATATTTTCTCTCATGTATTTAGTTTTAGACGGGTAATTTTATGTTTAAACAACGTGTAAGTATATTAATTGCAGTTTTAAGTAAAAATAATTAAGATTAATGTCAATTTGGTCTTATTTAGACTATTATTAAACCAATTCGGGTCATCTATCGGGTTGAGTCAATATCGGGTCACGGGTCGGGTCTGGTCGGGTCACGGGTTGAAAAAAAGTAAAGATGTTATCGGTTAGCGGGTCGGGTCGTTTCGGTGTCGGGTCACCTATTTTTCGAGTTGTATCAGGCCGGATTTCGGGCGGATCGAGTCGAGTTCCTCGGGTCGGGTCAGCTTTTGCCAGCTCTAATAAAATAAATGTACTGTAACAATTAGTGTACATTATATTATAATCAAAAGTTTTTACATACTTAATCAAATGATGGATCTAAAATAACTTGAATGGAACAGTATCATACTCCGTATACAAGTATCAAATCAATGTGTGCATATAAACTACACAAAATATACTCAGTGCTATGATCAAAACCAATAATCCTAGAAATTCAATTTTACATGCTTAGATACCAATTGATATCTAAGATAGACTTTGCTATTGACAGAGACGGAGAGACTGTAAACAAATGTAAGTCACAAATTGGAAAGGTCCTCTCCTTTTTACAGTACTAATTTTATGTCTCCTCTTACATAAAAATATTTAGACGACGCAAGTTCATTATTATTATTATTATTATTATTATTATTATTATTATCAATTAGAATGGTGAAACCTGGTGGGCCGGGGCCTGAAAGCCCGTTTCCGACGTTGATCATGTCTTGATGGGTTAATAATCTGCAATAGAAAGGCCTTCAAAAGGCTAGCTTTTGAGGCCCTATTGTTGAGCCCATTAATCTTGATTTTGGACCGGACAGGCGACCTTCGGATAGCGCGGTGGATATTGCACCGGAAAGAACCCGGGTGGGTAGTTGGAGAACAAAGACAAGTCCTTTTGGTGGTGGGAATTGAGGTCTTAGAAGCCATAGGAGATTGTTTCTTTGCCATTATGTTGTTATAACCAGGTTTATTATTAGATCAAATAATTTCAAAGTGTCTTAAATAGTTGGTATTAGTTGTCCTATCATTATTCATTACTATCAAAGCATGACTAACACTTTGGCTTGGTCAACATTATAATAAACAAAACATATAGTAACTACGGAGTCAACGAGACTTTCGTGTAAGAAAGTAAGAAACCCGTCGGAGTTGGCCGGTCCTTCTTGTAAAAGAATAAAGTATAGATAGATATTTCTTTTCTAATTTGTGCAACCAATTACATTATTGTCCACTTATCGTCCAATGTCACTACCCACACAAATGGTCAGCTACTCGTCATTCTTCTTCTTAGTTTTTATGCCAAAAATAAAGGTAAATAAATAACTGAAATAAAAAGCGTATATTAGTGTAAGATCATCATCATAACAATGAGACTTTCATATAAGAAGGTTATATAAAACCAAAAATTTAGTATTATCATCTAATTTCTAATGACAATTTGATATTCTTTCCGTCCCGATCATTTATTTAGCTTTGGTTTGACTAGAAAACCAAGAAAGAAGAAGAGATCATTTGTGTCTTATTATCCCTTTATCTATAATTATAAATTATATTGAAATAAACATAACCAAAAACTCTCTCCCCCTTCTCCTAAAATACCTTAGCCTCCATAAAAAACCTTTGATCTACCACAGAATAATGGTGGTCAGACCCTCAAATTCTTAATCTCTCAACAAGATTTAATTTGCTATTAATATTAATTTCATATTTTTAATAAATGTTCCCTCTTTTTATGAGAGATTTGTTCTCATCAATTAGTGGGGTGGTCCTCCCAATATATATGAGAGTTTCTAAATCTTTGATGGTTGATAATTTCCGTAAGATCGATCCTCTAATGTTTTATCATATGGTATTACGGATGCCGCCAATTTGTTGGGTACAATCTAGCAAGTTATATAAAACTAATTCTCTTCAAAACTTCACAAGATCCGAAGAACCTTTGGAGAAAAGTTGTATTATGAAACAACTATATAATAGAGGATATGTAGAAACGAAGCAAATCAATTTTAGAGGTCTTTGTTTTATGGAGCATTTATCTTGTTCAATATTTATAGATTTTTATTTCGTCAAATTTGATATATTTTATAGATGTCGTATGACTTTTATTAATGAAATGATGAATTCGATCTTAAAAAAACAATTATATTGAATATGACATGCATATGCCTACTAAATTCGCGGTAGTTTACCTCTTATTGATAGACATTTGTAACCAAACAAAATTATAAAACAATAGCAAACTTTTGAAATTTGACTTTGATATTATAAAATAAGACGAAACGACATGAATAAATTGATGAACAACGACTAAGATGGAAACAACAAAACCTGATTTTGACATAACTTTTCAATGGTCCCTTTTGACGTGATTTGTATCGGATAGTGTTTTTTATCGCCCGACTCTTATTAATATCGCTCAAGTGTTAAAACTCATTAACTCAAGTACATAACCACAATTATATTAATCATGAGTAACAATTTATGACCCTAACAAGTTATTGGATCCACACTTAAGTATTACGAAGTACTATAATTCAGACTCTATAACTGCTATCGAATGTTCGTTGGCGATTCTTGTTTGGGGACCGAACATGTGGATGTGTCAAGGATAAACAATCGCCAAAGGAAAGACTGAATTCGAGGATTTCCTCATCTGCAACAACCTCGAGTCAACAACATTAGGTATAGTTTGCTTTGTGAGGGAATTAAATTCCCATGAATTTGAAACATAGAAGAATTGGTCAATTTATGTGAATTGCTCAAAATCGTTTGGTTGCCCTATGGCAATTGAATGCAAGTGAAAGTTTCCAACTATCTACCTAGGTTCCTCTAGGTAATCAAACTCCTCCGTTGTGAAGGATTGAAAATTGATGGGAAAAAGTAAAACATATATATCCTAAAATATTTTGTTTTTGAATAATTTTAACAAACGCATTGTATGTTTGGTTTATGAAATAAACATAATTACTAATTAATTATTACAAACTAATACTCTTCAAAAACTTCTCAAGTATACCCCAACCAATGAGAAATTGCCTTTTGTTTTTGTTTTTGTTCTATTTAGATTTACTTAGTACCTCCTTCGATATTGGGGTTTTGAGAGTTGAAAGGGTAAAAACAGGTAACCGGGCATATTAATAGCGCAAAGTTTACTTCCAGGTCATGCAAGGCAGGTTAAAATACAAATATTGTTGAATACGGCTTGAGTTATACATGTCATGAGTTAGATTAGGATCACTATAAGAATATGTGTCACGAGCAATTATGTCTTCTTTTTTTACCATTACATTGAAAAAAGATATATTTCCTCCATTTTTTTTATTAAACTTCTCATTTGTGTATGCACATTATTTAAAAAATGGTTTATAATTTAGACTACTTTACCCTCTTAAGTCTCAATACTCTTCCACCTACATATTTAAGGGTAATTTGGTAAAAATATGATACGAAAAAAATGCTAAAAGAAGTCAGGAAGACAAATGGGAAGATTAATAAAAACAATAGTTTTTGTTTGTAAGGTGGTACAACCACCTTCCATGTTACATAAACACCCACCCACAACTTCTCTTATTAACTACCCACGTTCTTTGAAGGGTATATATGTCGTTAATGAAATGATTTTACTACACTAGTGAGTGTAAAGCCGTTTTACACAAGACCAACTCGTTCGATGTTGACATTATAAGTTTTAACCATAGCCATTACTTACCGTACCTATATTGAAACAAACATAAAGTTACTCCCTCCATTGCATGTTTTTCCATTTACTTTTACGCGGTCCTCGAGACGATACTTTGACCGTATTTTATTATAGCTATACATTATTATTTTTTGTTGAACTTGCAATTACATATAATTATCTTGATAAAAATGTAAATATATGAAAATCATGTTGCTACTTTATTCATCGTCAAATTTATTTTATAGTAAATAAACTACTTTAGACTTGCTTAACTCATACGTTTGCCATTTATACCGAAATGTGAAATTTATCAACAAATTATGAGACACATTCACTACTCTCGGTTAATATTATTACTTTCACGACTTCTTATTATTTTCACGACTTCTCATGTTAATATTATTATATTCACTACTCCTTCGGTTACTCATAATTCTTTGACTACTCAGTACTTACGCTATTTTACGGTTATATTCATTCCCTTTAATTTTATCAATCTCATATTTAACTAAATTAATATTCTTCTTTAATTGATTTGTGAGCTAACTTTTTATACATTCTCCGTTGTTCCTATTGTAACTTTCTCAAAACATTTGGTGTTACTACTGTTACTTGATAGGTTAATCGCAAACCTATCGAAGATAAACCAACAGGCCTAAACTAATGCAGTAAATGACGTCGGGGTCGTATCCATATGGAGACTAAAATGTTCTATTTGCTAAATCTAAGTATTCAATAAGGACAGTTCATTGACCTTTGGCATGTCCGGTTTGTCATAAGTGAGACCACTTCGAAGAAGTAACGCATTAGCCGTATCATTAGGCTTATCAGGCTGAGACGGCAACGCACTTGGTTTTCCTATTAGATTGTTTGGAAGCCAATTGCACCATTTGAGTTTCTACTAGCATCTTGATAGATGCATCTTTCGCTTGGTCACTTTTCTGAATATGCACCATAAGAGACTGCATCATTCTCTTCAACTCCGCCATTTCACTTGGATTTTGAGAGGTATTTTGCTGAAGCGGGGGAAATGATGGGGGCTTTTGAAACCCTTGTAGTTGATTGCGATGTGGTAGAACATAAGTCAGTTGTTGTTGTTATTATTGTTGTGGAGGTGGAGTGAAATTCAAAACATTTTGATTCTTCCATGAGAAATTTGGATGTTCCCTTGTCCGTTCATTATAGAAATTGGAGAATGGATTACCTTGCTTGTAGTGTTGGAAAGTAAGGACTTGCTCCTTGTCCGTCATACAATCCCCGGCATAATGTCCCTCTCCACCACATCTATCACAATAAAACTCTTGTTGTGCTACCGCATGAACTGTATACGGATTACTCGAATAATCCTGCTTACTCTCGAACTTGTCAAACCTGGCATTTAGAGCTTCCAATATCGTAGCAAAGGTACGAGATTTACGATTAGTCTACCTCATACTTCCCCTAGGATTCTCGTACTCGTCCCTATGTGTAGTCATCTCCTCAATAATGGTCCAGCCCTTTCATCATCAATACGTTTACCATTTATACCGAAATATGAAACTTATCGACAAGTTATAAGACACAAATGTTAACAATCATATTGCAACCATATTTCACTTATAAACACATAACTAGTTTAATTTCTCGTGAAAAATCACGAGACTTCTCTAACTCATGAATATGTAATTTTTTCCTTATTGAATCATGTATTTATCATTTCGAGTGATATCGTTTTTGCTCGACATTTATATTATACTTTCTTAGTTTACAACTTTATTAAAATGATGATTATTATAGAAACAATAAATAGTATTAGCTATAGTTGTAAGTTTAGAGATAATTAATTATATTTAACAATTTTAAAAAAAATTCGCTCATTTTCTTTTAACCGTTTAATCAAATGAAAAAAATTAAATGAGATAGGTATAATAGATAAAATCACATAGAAATTCATGAAACATTCTCACGTTAAAAGATCGAAATAAAAGACATGCTACCTTTTTAACCGACTTCGTTAAAAATATAAGAGAATACTATACTTACACAAAACTCGCCTTTCTTAGTCGATATATCTATAATTTATTACTGTAAATAATACAATCCCAACAAATTGACTACACATTATCAATTTTGAATACAATAAAAGTTTCACTAAAACATGCTTCTATCAATATTAAAGATGTGAAACTACAAAGCTAAGATTATAATTTGAGATAGTCGTATTCGATAATCAACGATCTCAAATGTCATCATCAACATTCGACAAGGCAAAGAACGAACTATACATTACAAATGCTTATTATATTCTTCTATTTTCTTCTATTCTTTCTCTTATTTCTTCAACAAAAAACTTTGAAAAATCAAACAAATGAAAATGGAGTAAAGCATAAAAAGGATAAAATTCTCGATGAATTTTTTTTTTGCTAGGAATATGTTAGAGTTCTTATCAATTGATCTTCTTTTATACATAGAATTTGTTGAATTTTCATAATTATAGAATATGAAGAGTTGTGCTTTAAATAGGGATAAATATTGTGATTATGGAGTGGAGTAACAATAAGGAGTTGAAAATTTTGTTGAATTTTCATAATTATAAAATATGAAAATTTTGTACTAAAGACGGATAAATATTGTGATTATGGAGCTGAGTAACAATAAGTAGATGAAGATTTGCGTATGATTGATTATTACTACTTTGCCTTTTCGTGTTCTATTTTAATATTTTTTTAAAAAAATTTAGTCTACCATGTAATTTATTCCACTGCTGATATATTATTATTTCATCTTGTTTCTTCCCTCTTTTCTATGCTTTTTAATCCGTTTTTGAACAGATTTGCGTGCCTTACTTGCATTTTGTATCCCAATTTCCCGTTCTGTGAATCTACGTCTCGTTTTGTAGGATTTGAGACGGAAATGAGGAAATAGGAGCAAATGAGGCGGTTTTGAAGTTAGCATAGGAAAGAGGAAGAAAGAAAGCTAAGAAAGGCGTCTCAACCGGTCCACCGGCTCGAAACCCCTTCTCCTGAGCCAGGACCAGAAATTGGAGGAAAGTTACCGAAGACTCCCAGTCGATCAGTCGGCTGGGAACACAAGAGGATGTGGAGAAATGAAGAAAAGGGAGAAAGTCAACAGAGGCCTCCCAGCCGGTGGGCCAACCGGCAACCTGTCCACCGGCTGGTCACACCTGAAGACCTGTTTTGAAGACAAAAAAGACAAGAGCTTCCCAGCCGGTCGGCCGGCTGGGACCATAAATCCGCATCTCGCCTCCATTTGTACTTTTTTACCTAATTTCTATGTAAATTATAAATACCCCCCTTTATTTGTCATTAACACACTACCCTAGATCTAAGATTTACTATTCCATTGTTTAATCATTCCTTAATATTTCCTTAACTAAACATTAATCCTTCCTTAATCTAGCTTAAAAATTAGTTTGTACTTAGTTATTGGCTTGAGTTGTGGGTTTTAATTGAAGATTGTTGAAAAATTTCTTCTATTATTAATCCAAGATTGATGCTTTGATATCATTTTCTCTTCCTAGTTTTCTCATTTCTCAATTGTTTACATTTCTTATTTCATTTTGTTATTGTTTTCCTTAGTAAGTATGTTCATTGCTTGTTATTGTTCATCTTTCTTGTGTTTGATTATGTTTTATCTTAACATATGTGAGTAGTACCCTTCTAGGGTTTAGGAGGATCTTGGGTAGGATTAGGGTGATGATTATGGGTAATTAACATTATGGTTTTGGGTAGATTGTTTGGCTTTCATTAACATGCATACAAGGTGTTTGATGATATGTGTGAGTGACAATTCATGCCTTTCATTGATATTTACTTAACATCTCTTTGGATGATAACGAAAAAGAATGTTTGATAGTGCGTTTGTGAAGAGTTGTGACCCATGGCAAGAGCTTTGTGTTTGACTTTAGGTAAACTAAGAGATTAGTATCTTAACCTAAGCCATTTAACTACCCATTACTTGTTAACCCTTCTTTCTCACCCATCCTACTTAGGTGAACCCGAAAACCTTAGTTTCCTCTTTCAACTTTATAATCTTGTGTCATTTTGCTCTAGTTTATTGTTTTTATTGCGTTTCCTTTTAGTTGTTAGAACATATATATCGCTTTTCTATTCAATGACTAAACTTAGATTCGAACGGACTAAGTAGGAACCTCCGCCATCTTTGCGAATGATCCCGATTAAGTACTACTTTCAATTGGGTTAATTTATAAATTGTTTTTGATAAGAGAATTGACGACAAAACTCGACATCAAAATGGCGCCGTTGCCGGGGATGGCGTTAGGTTATACTTAGTTAGTTAGAGTCTTAGGCTTTGTCTTAGTTTAATTGTTTGTTTGTTTGTTCGAGTAGTGACTTGTTTCTTGTAGAGTGAGCGTGTTATTGCTTATCTCTAGTTCCCAAAAAGCACTAGGAGTCTAATGGTTTATTCAAGTGCATGCCTACAAGAAACGGGAACGCATTGCTTTACGATTCCGACCCGGAAAGGCTCCTATGACCTTTACGGAATATAACCATAGCAAGAGTTCACAACTCCTCTCAAGCTGCTACTCTAAACCAAGCTAGCACCTTGACTCCACCGCACCTTGAAACTACTACCGGAGAACCTACAAACATAAATCCAAATTTCATAAACCCTTTTCCAACACCTTAACACCAAACACCACACCACCAAATACACCAAATACAACTCCACAAATGGCATCCTTGAGATCACATAACATATCGAATCCGGATGATTCTTCATCCCCCATCAATTTTGGAACTCTACAACCAAACAACTTTGAAATTCACCCGGCTCAATTAGGTGTAACTGAGAGGGATTGTTTCCATGGAAATACAAATAAGGATGCTCACGCCCACTTGAGGAAGTTCAAGAACAAAGTTGGTCTCATGAAGAGGAATATGGTGCTCGAGAACACACTCCGCCTCATGCTCTTTCCCTTCACTCTAGCGGACAAGGCTGAGAGATGGTTGAATAACTATCCTCCAAACACCTTTACCACATGGGATGATCTCTCAAACGCGTTTCTAGAGAAATACTATCCCTTTTCTAAGAACGCAGTGCTCCGGAACGAGATCACCACTTTCCAACAAGACGATGGAGAGACCTTGGGAGAAGCATGAGATCGATTCAAGATCTACTAACTCGTTGTCCTCACCATGGGATACCGGCGTGGTATATAACTCAAACATTCTTCCAAACACTATTGTCGAGAACTAAAGAGATGGTGAATGCCTCCGTGGGAGAGGGGTTGACCATCTTGGTGATGATAAGAGGGCGGCATTAATTAAGAAAATGGTGAATTCGGAAGCCAACTATGGGACTTAGGAAATGTCTTGAGAAAAGAAGGTAGAAATTCGGAGGGTACCTTAAGTTCAAATGCGGAGACCAACGCAAAAATTGATATGTTGACCAAGAAGTTCGAACAGGTGAGTTAGAGGGGGAGTACTCCAAGCATTTAGTTCTCATGTGCCCCATGTAGAAGAAGTAATACAACCATCCACTTATGAGGCTTGTGGTGGTAGGGGTAACACATGAGATTTGTGCAAATTATGCCTATCAATTGGACAATAAAGAAAATGTGCAAGATATCAATGCCTTTAAAGGTTTCAACTACTCCAACCGACCACCAAGACCCCCTTTCAACAACAACAACAACAAGAATTCCTATGATCCTAGCTTGAACCACTACCAATCGGGACAAAAAAGTCACCCCTTCTTTAGTTGGAAGTGCGCAAATGTGGAGAATCAACCTCCACCACAACCTCAAGCTCAAAACACACGTCCTTCGGGGTTTACTCAACCAAGGGGTGGTTGCTTATATCAACGGACTAATTATGGGAATCAAAACCAAGTGTTTCAAAGAAACCAAGGGTTTAACATCCAAGGGTATCGTAATGATCAATGACCTAATCACCAACAACAAGGGTTCCAAGGTCAAGGCCAAAACTTCATTTGGTCGAATCAACGGTTTCAAGGGTGCCAAGGGGACCTAAATTTCAACAATAAACAATAATTTTCCAAGGCCAAAATCAAGGTTACTATCCAAACCAAGATTACAACAACCAAGGCCAAGGCTTTTTCAATCAAAACCATGAGTTTCAAGGATACCAAGGTGATCAAGGCTTTCACAACTACAATCTCGGTTATAATCAAGGGTTCAATGGTAATCAATTTAATCAAGGACATGAATCGAACCAAGGCTTTCAAAACAACAATCACAACTTTAACAATAACAACCAAGGGGTCCAAAGCTAAGGACAAGGGAATAAAGGAAATAATCAAGGGAATACAAACCAAGGATCGAGCAACCGGTATGACTATGGGTTTCCGCTAGCCTTAAATAATCAACCCCTTTAATCAAGAGCCCAAACACCAAGCTAACATCCAAATTAGAGATTATGAGAATATAATGAAGTTGATTACCACCACCCAAGATGCCGTGAAGCAATTGAATTCATCTCATAAGAACCTTGAAAACCAAGTAGCATCCTAAGCTCTTACTCACCCCCACAAACCACCCGGAGGGTTGTTAGGACAAGGGCAATCATCTCGGGACTCATCGTGGAGCCACCAAGCTCACCCGGTGCTATTAAGAAGCGGTGTGGAATTTGAAGACCCGTATAAGGACTATAACATGGAATTTGAAGAAGATAAAAGTGACTTAAGGAAGAAAAAGGTGACAAGTGAGGCTACTAAAAGTGAAAAACTTCCCTTGACTAGTGATGATGAAGGGTTTGTAGAAGACGTCCCTTATGAAAAAGAGATGGAGGCCCCAAGGGAGGAAGTCATTGCTCAACCACCTCTTAAAAAGGTAACACCCACCAAGGTATCATCTTATTCTCAAATTGTCACTCCAATTCCCTATCCTTCTAGGGCCTTGAAATCAAGGGAGAATTTCAAATACACCAAATTTTTGGAAATGCTTTCAAAGCTTGAAGTAACCATTACTTTCACGGAAGTAATTGTGAACATGCCAACCTATGCAAAATTTTTAAAGAATGTTTTGACAAAAAAAGAGAAAACTTGGGAACCAAGAGTTAGTGGCATTGACCGAAGAGTGTAGTTCAGTCTTGTTGAACAAGATGCCCATTAAACTTGGTGACCCGGGTAGTTTTTCCATCTCTTGCCTAGTTGGAGATGTTCCTATCACTAGGGCTTTGTGCGATTTGGGGGCAAGCGTAAGCCTTTTTCCTTTGAAAATCGCACAAAGAATTGGAATGAGTGACTTGTTGCCTACCACCATGACCTTTCAATTAGCCGATAGATCTATCAAACGCCCTTTGGGGTGTTTGAGGATGTACCGGTTAAAGTGGGTAAGTTTTACATCCTGGCCGACTTTGTTGTCCTTGACATTCCGGAGGATGCCTATAACCCGATCATTATAGGTAGGCCATTCATGGCTACCGGTGGTGTGATGCTCGATGTTAAAAATGGGAGACTATCCTTTAATGTTGGGGATGATGTAGTCGAGTTCAATTTGACTCATGCTTTGAAGAAGGCAATGCTAGAACATGCTTGCACCATTGAGATGGTAGAAGATACTATGATTGAGGAAGCCACACAAGAGAGGTTCTTAGTGTGGATTCCAACCAAGAAGAAATAAATGAAGCATTTGATGTCACCGATGAGGTATTTAAAAAGGTTAAGTGTTTGATCCCTCCTAAGGTACAACTCAAGCCTTTACCCCATTCCCTCAAATATGCTTTTCTTAAGGATAATGAATCCTCTCCCGTGATAATCAATATGAACCTCACCAAGGCCCAAGAAGAAAAACTTTTAAAATTGCTCAAGTTTCACAAAGAGGCCTTGAGATATAGCATTGATGATATTAAGGGGATTAGTCCTAGCTTGTACATGCATAGAATTACGTTAGAGGAAGGGAGTCGACCTTCGGTTGAAGGCCAAAGGAGGTTAAACACGAAAATGGGAGAAGTTGTCAAAAGTGAAGTTTTTACGTTGCTTGAAGCGGGCATTATCTCTCCCATAGCGGATAGCAAATGGGTGAGCCCCATTCACATAATCACCAAAAAAGGTGGTGTGACTATGGTGAAGCAAGATGATGGAACCATGGTGTCAACTAGACCGGTTACGGGGTGGAGTATGTGCATTGATTAACGCAAATTGAATGCCTCCGCCCTCAAAGACTACTTTCCCATACCTTTCATCGATACAATGCTAGAACGACTAGCCGGACATGCATATTATTCCTTTCTTAATGGGTATTCTGGGTTTTTTTCAAATCCCGATTCACGCGGAAGATCAAGAGAATACCACTTTTACTTGTCCATTTTGTAACACATCGCAATTTTGGTCTTTATAATAATCATTTATATTCGGATTTATTATTATTAAAGTTATTTTTATAAT
>JAOWBH010069522.1:0-14906 GCA_028566215.1 Silene coronaria
CTACTTACATAAAATAATATAATAACGTTACGTAAATACGATAATTCAGTCAACACTACTATACTAACATTATAATAGTGAATAAGTGAATAATAAAGTAATATAATATTATCACGAAAATACGGGGTATTACAATGTCATATCATCTGGCAACGTAGAAAGGATGCAAAAGGTTTCTGCTTTTGTGGAAAATTTGTTGCACCCTCCGATTATCGTTGACCCGGAAGTTAAAAAGACAAAAGGGCGTCCGAAAAAGACTTATGTTTCAAGAAATCTATCACTGGAAATATGTAGAGAAGATGTTTCCAAACACAAGTCGTAAGAAAGCAAAAACAAAGGCAACAATTGAAACTCCTATTAGATCTACGACACCCGTCAACACGCCTACAAGTTCTACGCCGTTTACACAGGTTAATAAAATTTTATTTTTAATATGAATTTTATTTAAACATGCTATATAGCTTTGCTTAGCTGTATTTTTATGAAAATTATGAAATTACAGGTTGATAAGTTACGTAAACCTTTCCCATATCCAAATGCAATTGCTGATTACTTTTCACGTTACATAACGGATTGGGTGATTGTCAAAGGTGATGGCCACTGCGGGTACCGAGCTATTGCTCATGAGATTTATGGAAATGAAAATGAATGGGCGAAAGTTCGACGTGATTTGTTGGATGAACTAAATGTTAATAGACAATATTATGTAGATGTATGTGGGGGTGAACGAGGGATTGCTAAATTTATAAAGATGATATCGTTTTGGGAGACTTTTGCTCTCTCTGAAGATTATTGGTTTGCAACTGAGCTCGGACTTCTTGTATCAAATCGTTATGATGTGATTTTTGTGACTTTGTCTTCAACTCAATGCTCGACATTTTTACCACTGAAAGCCTCGGCCATTGAACAAAAAAGTCCAAAGAAAATCGTAACAATAATTTTGATTTCTTCAGCAAAACATTTTGTATGGGTAAATTTATATCATATTAAATTTTAATATTTTTTTGATATATTATACGATTAAGAATGTTTTTTATAATAATGGAATTTTTTTTTTTTTTACAGGTGCGTCTTCGAAATGATTCTCCGTTACCATCCCTTTTCCCTTCTTGTAGAGGCATTGAACACGATAGTAGTCAAGTTGCTGACAGAATTACTCTTTATAAGTCTCTGCAGTCACCGCAGCAGAGTGCATCGTCTGCAATGACATTTTGAAATTTGTAATTTTAGTTGTCGAATAATTACTTTTGACATTATTAGTTCTGACATTGACATTATTAGCGTTTTGACATGAAAGTTTACAACTCGTATGAACAAGGCGTTTTGCTGCATTATTATGACCGCATTGTCCTATACATTCTGCATTATTATGAAGTTAGAGGACGGAAACAAAATCAAACGTAGACAATAAGAGAACTGTCGAAGTCGAAACTGAAAGATATATTATTCGTTGTTGCAAATAAAACAGAAGAAATATCGCTTGTAGTTCTTTGTCAGACGGAAACAGGTGCAGCCCCAATGAAAACAAGAAGAAAATCGATTCACAGACTATAAGAGTACAAAGCACATTTTTTTTGCAGGAACTGTGACATAAACACAATGACAGCTTTGTCTCATGCTTGGTCTCATGTTGTTTGTGATGACCAGCCTCCTAGGAGATGTGACTGAGGCAGAAGCGGACTTCATACAATAATCGTAAATAGCTGACCCTCTTGACTCCAAGAAGAAGAAACTAGTCATTCTTATGAAAAGAGTGCAGAAATCACTTGCAGGAGTTGCAGTACATGGATCACATTCAGTAACTTTCGGTGTTCCGCTGCTCGTGGAAATTTTATTCCTACGGTCCTTCAAACAGCAACATTATGGACCAACACACGGATCCAATTACTCGGTGATTAAATAAAAGGCCAGAGTTCAGCATTATCGTAACATTAAACATCCGAGCTTGAGATAAATTATAAAAGGATTATGTGCAAATGACCACCAAGCTTAGACCAACGTGGTGGCAAATCAAGTTCGCTTCAATGCCTTCACAGTGAATGGGTTGTTCTTAATTAGTACGGAATAATTACTCTGCTGCAAGTGCCTCGGCCTAGTGATAGATTGGGTAGTCATGGGGGCAGCAGCTGGAGTGGTCATCACAGCAAGAAGCAGACTCGAGTCAGCTAGCAGAATCGATGTAGTACAAATTCCTTTCCTATGCAGGTGTGCACCGGAGCAAAAAGTGAGAGCCAATCAAAACTAGCCGCTCGTAAGGTAAGGGTATTTGTCGATACTGTGTCTTTTTGTTTGTTTATTTTGGTTTTCATTGCTAGTCAAGTCCTTACGTCCTTCTCCATCTTAGTATGCGCGAATCATCCAAAAGCTGGGATTCCCTGCCAAATTCAAGGTATCTAAAATTACACTATTTTATTCCTGCCTTGTTTCAGTGTCTTTGTACTTTCCAATTTACTTGACAAAAAGAAAAGCGATAAGCGGGATTCGAAAAGCGCACCTGAAAGACGACAAGACGTTATAGTAAAAGACCTTATCTTCACCATTGCTCCAACAATTAGTCTTGGTTGTGACGGGTCGGATCTTGTGACGGGTAGTTTGTGAGAGAAAATGGGTAGAGGGGACAAAGGAGGGACAATGAGGGACCCCCCATGTGCTCCTCCACTCACCCTAAATGGATTTCTTGTGAGGGAAAACGGTATCCGTCACTAACTTGTGACGGATACCTCCCGTCACAAGTGAGATTTTGTGTTGCTCCAAAATAACAATAGCTTAATCCAAATAACAATCGAAAACCAAAAAATAGGGACGGGATTAAAGCTTCTGGCAAATAAATAGGTTAAACACCTAATTAGTAATCTTCAATTGGTTAAAATAAAGAAATAATTAATATATCTAAGGGTAGCAACTAGAATTGAATTGAATCGAATCGAACCGAACTGGATAAACAGTTGACGAGAAATAGACCTGATTAAATCATCGTTGGGAGGAGAGATCTTTTGATAGCCGGTCTGAGGAGGTCGTCGACCGATGACTCAAAGGGAGGCGGTGGTGAGGGTGGTGGCTGACGGGTGGTAGTTAGAGTGAGAAAAGGTAAAGGAAGAAGAAGAGAGAGGTTGAAATGAAATAAGGGTAATAAAATGAAATCAGTAAAATAACTTTACGTTTATAAAAGAGTAAAATCCGTACATGAAACTGTTTAGCCCAGTCTTCCCCTTTGCCAGTTCCTCAGAAAGGCAGAGCCGAGAGTAATCTTCCCCTTTGCTAGTACCTCAAAGCTCCGAGTGCAATCTTCCCCTTTGCCCGTACCTCAGAAGGCCGGAGCTGAGAGGACAATAGCCTATCGCGGCTTAAAAACTATTGCGTCCGACAACAGTTAACATGGAATATATAATTTTATCACACTAAACTTACAAACCAAATCCTGCAGCGCTGCCCATCCTGATCCTGTAATGGTTCCTCTATGTGTAAAAAAGTCACCCAAACTAAAGAATTTAACTTTACAACAATTTAGGACAAAATCATTTACATGAATTGCACATAAAAACCGTGATTCAAACCACGCGAGGTTCAGTTTTTCATTAAGAAATCTATAAGTGAACTTGCTAGATATATATCGAGTCACTTTTTCTATCGATCAGCATGACATTCATATATACTGCAGTAATTACAATTCATTTCTTATTTCTCTGCTTTCTCAAGTAAACCATACCTCGAATCCCATCAGGGTCAGCAACAAACCCTAAGGGACGATAAAACCCGAGAACCCTTGGCTCAGAATACAATGCAATATTAGTAATACCCTTTTGCAACAACTCATCAACAATCCTCTCTATTATAGCTTTGCCAAGTCCAATTCCCTGGAATGTAGGATCCACAACAACGTCCCATATAATGGCATTGAACACCCCATCACCTGTGGCTCGTCCGAAGGCCACTGGCTTTTGTGTCTTCAAGTACTCAATCCACAGCAGCGAATCCGTGTGTGCCAAGGCCACTCGTATCTTATCTGTGTCGCGCCGCGGGAATCCCACTGCCGTAAAAACTGTGTTCAGGTGGTCCAGGTTCAGCCCATCAATGGTGCGACGGATGGCAAATCCTCGAGACTCGAGCTCGCTGTCCGGGACCGCGTAGGAGGTGATGGTGGTGGGGAGTTGAGCTGATATGGTGATCCTTTGAGTATGTGGACGTAGGTGTATTTTTGTTTGGATGAGGAATGGTGTGGATAATATGCTATGAGTATGACCAATCATTTTTTGCATTTTTTTTTTTTTTTTGGATTGATAAGAGATGTCGCTCAATGTATATGTCCCAAGACAGTTAAGACACTAGTCCCAAATTCCCAACCAACATAAGACCACCAAGGTCTCAGCTTCAAGTAGTTTGGGTACCTAACTATAGCCAAGACAGGTCTCACACATGCGAAATCACAAATTTCAGGCGGAGCGGGTTAGTTGGTTAGTGGGTCGGGTACAAGTTTAGATATCCAATTTTAATACAACTAGTCAAATACCCCTGTGGAGTTGGACCACAACAACGCCAACCACACTTATAATTACTACAGCTCAACATTCAATTTTAATAATCTTAATTTTTTTTACATGGCTAATGATGGTTGTGTTGTAGCCTCGTAGGCGGTTCAAATATGTGCTGTAATGATGACGGTATAATGTGGGTAGCACCGTGCTTGGCAATAATGGCAGTTATAGATGTTTGGATGAATGCATATGGATGGGTCGGAGAAGTGAAGGATAGGAGAAGATGGTGGTTGTGCTAATGGGGGAGTACAATGATAAAGTATAAGTGGTTGAATAAGGATGCCTCAAGTCGCCAAGGAAAAAAATGTGACTGGTATTTGCGCTTGTAAGCAATTTGTCAATTTGCACAGACTGAAATATAACAAGCTCGTCTCAGCTCAGCAATGTGTCAATTTGCCGATTTGTAGAGTATCCATTTCAAAAGGAAACAATATACATTGGATGGAAAGGAGTATTTGTTCAACTTCACACTGGCCGTATTCTTGTCATCTCAAAATGAATCCCATTACTTTACAAGAATAATATATTTGAGGTCAAAATCTATGTTAGTTGACACCAGTGTCAAATGTAACCAAAGAAGGCCAGCCGCATCCTCAGACCTCAGGCACTCAATGACATAGAAGAAACTGTGGACAGCTTGAATTTGCATATTTTCTTGGAATTTTGGGGTTGAAACAGTATCTCGGTACTCGACCTGACAGTCATCTCCTTCCACTCAGAACTTGACCCTCCATTTCTATAATCACGAAAAGAGTACAGAACTTGAACCGTCGTGGGAGCTGCACTCACAAGTAAAAATGGATGACACACGGCAGTAACACTAACTGAGTATAACAAAACAGAGGCCTCTATATTACTATATACAATGCAAGGCAACTCTGAAATTCCCCCTCAAGAAAGCAAGCATGCATGAATTCCCCAAATTATTGTTTAGCATTATTTTACCCTTCCTCTTACGTCAGAACTCTCAGAAGGCTGAAGGCGAGAGGACATCAGCCTATGGTGGGCATAATAACTTTTGCTTCTTGGTGAGACTTGTCGATAGCTATCAAATCTACAATTTATAACCATCAAATAGACTCTAAAACAGTAGTAAAGGGAAAGTAGGAGCCGAACCCTAGACAAACACATCAAGCAGTGTCGGGTTTGTGTCCGTGTCAACTTTGAAGGGGTTTATAGTTGTAAGTGTGCTTTGACATGGCTCCTAAAGGAAATAGAGCGGGATAAATTGTCTAGGGTGTAGTACTTTGACTGCAGACCATAAGGAAAATTGGAAAAAAACTTGTTGAGCCTAGTCAATACATCCAAGCTACAAAGTTCTTTGACATTGTCGCTCTTAATGTGTTAGCTTTAACCCGTGTTGTGGGGACTTTGTTGACAAAGGAGGTTTAAGTTGATGTATTGTGATCCTTGGTGCCAGAGTGTGGGAGGGCCTGCCTGAGTGGTGCTCATATTTCTTAAAATTTTGGCTTAAACAGCAAGTCCATGGTTGAGGGAAGCTAGCTATGGGCGGGATGGTTACTTTCATTGCCCACCAATGGAACATTGATTCTCTTTGGAAGTAGTAAAGGGAAAGTCATTTGCTTGATCTCTTCGCACTCATTTGATCGCACAGGCTGGTGCTGAAGGCCGTCATTTCCCGTGTTTCAGCACTAAGTGCTAGTTGCTTAAGGTTGCCTTGTCAGGATTAGATGGAAGTTTTATGTGGTCCTAGTGATCAGGACCCCCATATTTCCCCCGATGAATATTTGACACCTTATTTGATGACCCCACCTGAGGTAGTAATCTAATAATTGAGAGGATAGCTAGCAACAAGTTGTGAAGGGTTAAACTTGGAATATCTGTGATTTCATCACACTAGACTTACAAACTAACATCATGCAGCCCTAGCCATCCTGTAAGGAAATTCATTCCATGGCTAACTACCTCGACAGAAATCCAGAATAACATCAACTTTTTCTAGGGATCGCTCTCCAGTGTTCATTTTAGCAACTTCGTATTCTTATTTTCCTTGCATATCCTCCCTTTTAGTAATCTTGATCATATCATGCAATGTTCAAGCCTTATATGTCCCAACCAATATATGACCACCAAAGTCCCAGTTTCAATTAGTTAAGTACGCATAACAATAGCTATTAAAAAACATTCGTAAAACTCAATATGCCAAAGAGCAAAAAAAGAATAGAAAAGTTACCTAAGCCAAACATAGATGTTTTCTGAACATTAATCCGACCAACTTTTGACCTCTTAATAATTTTTAATGCTTGAACATCTTCATGCTTGCCTTTGAACTCCAGAAATTCTCCTAAAACATAATTGCTACCTTTAAGCTCCAACCTGTGCAAAAAATTAAAAACTCAGTGTGATTGAAGAATGCATCACTTTGTTACTATAGATAATACCAGTCAAACTTGGCGTGCACAAAATATTTACAACGATGAAAAATCTTGTAAACCAACATTAACCATATGTCTATATTGAACCATTGAGGCAGAGTGATGCCAAACTCATTAAAAACAACATTCGTAAAATTCAGTGGCAAGGGAATACTACACCATACACAATTTTTCTATATAATATAAATAGATGTACTCTTTTCATCTTATTAGCAACGGAACATATAGAGTTTCTAGTACTCTTTTCATCTTATTGGATATAAGGCAACGGAACATATAGAGTTTCTAGTTGATACTAGCTCTTTTTAGACCTGAAGTATATGTCTAGAACTGAAGTATATGTCTGACGTAGCTGCAAGTCACACCATTCCGTGCTTTAAATTATTGTGAATAGTAAAGAAATAAAGCTATTAGAAGGAAGCCCAGACTTATGAAACACAAGAAAACATATACCTATCCCACATTGGAGCCGTACTGAGAACAAACTGAAGCTGCTGAAGTGTCGATTCTTGCACTTCTTTCTTTGCAGAATAGAAAGCCCCTTTAAACCATCCTGAAAGCACGCTTTTTGATTCCTTTTTCAGGTGAACCCATTGATCATGTCGTATGACTTCAGGCTGAAAGCGTTCGGGGTTTAGTGTTCTGCACAAAAAATTAAGTCTCTTAGAAGCTCCTGTGTCATTATAGCAGTTTGCTTATACTAAGACTGTAACGCAAGATCCTGATACGTTGTAATAACCATTTAGCATTCTAAAAAACCTACAACTATGCATCAAGTCCCCCATTTGTGGGAGCCATTGAGGCACTGGGGTAATACTGTTGTTGTAATAAAAAGGGTAAATTGATAACTTATACCTAATATAACATATACCTAAGATAACTTTTTTTCGGAACTTATACCTAACTTCCTATTTTCCTTCATACTTAATACCAAATTCACCTCCGATATGAAAAATGACCCAAATCCGGCTAAAATCAAGTTTTAATGATAAAATATGGTGTTGTTTACCTAATTTGCCCCTAATAAACTTCACCTAATAATAATAATCTTTCAACTTTCAACACTCCTCCATCACCTTTAAACACCTACAGTATCATTGCTCGTCGGCCGTCGCCATCACTGCCCTCAGCCCCTCACCGTCGCCTTCACCGCCTAGTACTAAAGTTCATTATCATCAAACAACACTGCCCAACACCGCCTCCATCTAACCCCACAGACGCCGCGCAATATCGTCTCAATCTAAGACCACCATTATCAACACTGCTCAACACGAATTATTACTACCAGCACCACAAAAAACATCCCCCAACACCGTCACTAACACCAGCACCACCAGAAGCTCGACTAATTTAATGGCGATGGTAGAAGGGATTTGGTGAGGGTGCATATGTTCCATCTCGTGGCTGCGTTGCACCACGGTAATGATTGGCGGAGGTCATGGGCGGAGGTGCAGGGGAGTTTGGTATTGCTCGTAGCTATCGGAGGCGGCTGAATGAGGATGTGACATAAAACCGCAAATGGGGATCGATTCTGAATTGGTGGCGAAAGGCAAAGGGAGGTCGCATGTGACAGGGTGGTAGGGAGTCGCCGGTAAGGGTGGTGGTCGTGGATGTTGATATGCTAAAGTGGTCTGATTAATTTGTCGTTGGTTTTAAAATGATGGGTTAAAAGGCGGGGGTAAAATGGTCACTTTGTCATTTTTTCCACCGTAAATGCAACTTGGTATTAAGTTTGGAAAAAATTGGGAAGTTAGGTATAAGTTTTGGAAAAAAATTATCTAAGGTATAAATTTTGAAAAATGATATTATACAAGGTATAAGTTATCAATTTACCCTAAAAAATATAAAGGTTTGATATTCTAATTGCATTTACAAAAACGTATTAAACAAGATACCACTTGAATATATTTTCTCTTACATATTGCATTGAATATCGAATATTCTTTTCGAATGTGAATAATGTCAATTTGAGATGTTGTATTTGGTCTTGAATGTATGGAGTAATACGCAGTACTTCCTCCCATCCACTATAAAGGTAACAGTTGTTTTATCACACTTATCGAGATACGTTTTGCAACATGAATATCTTTAATTACACATTATTATGATATTCTTGTTCTCTCTCAGTCCCGATCAATAGTTATATATTGTTTTTCGCACAAAGACCAAGAAAAGGGGAATGAGTGAATTTGAACCATACAAAACTACAACCCCACATGGATATGAAAGATGGTGCACAAAAACTTCCAAAATGGGAAATAGTTAATTATTCATTGATACACCCTTTAATAAAAAAAATAACTATTGACCGAGACAGGGAGTAGCATTCATGACGATAAATCAAAAAAAATTTCACATAATTATATAATCTCTTATAGTATACAAATAATATAAAAAATTCTTTATAACCATAAATAGCGCCAAAAGCTAAATATTTTTTTTTGGACTATATAAAAAAACTCTTTTGTCTTGGGGGAGTGAAACATATTTTTATCCACCTCCACTCTTTTGTTTGTTAAAAGGGGTGAAAGATTTTTATCAAAAGACCCATCAAGTGGATAAAAAGGCGAGAGATGAATAAATGACTGATTATTAACGATTGAGAGATAGAAACGCAAGAATACAATGAAATCCATGCATATCCATTTCAAAAGCACAAATTATTGTGCCATATTTTCCTCTTGTCCCTATTTGTTCTACATGCATATCCTTCCCCTCTTGTCCCTATCTGTTCTACATATGGGCTAATTAATGGCGTGAAAGTTACAATTTAAGTGCACTAATCTAAACTAAAACCTATTCTCCGATTCAGATAAATGGTAATACTTACTTAATACGGACGATCCATATTAATGGTAACCTACCTTATTTGGCCTAAAAAATGACTAAGTTACCCTTATACCCCACTACCTATTTACATATTTGCTAGCAAATGATCCACTCACCCACCAACTCAATGTTTAATTACACAATATATTATTCTTGTGCTTCTATTCAAATCTTCCAACTTTACCCCTCACTTTTCCACATTTTCTTAAATAACTCATTTTTCCTTGGTTTACCATTTGTCTGGATCAGAGGGAGTACAAAATAGCGTTGGATGTATATCTTGGACGCGTAGAAAAACAATAAGGCTCTCTTAAAAAGGTATTACTCGTCTTAAACTTAAGCCGGTGAAGTACATATTAATTGTGTATATAAAAATGTTTAGAAAAAAGTAATATAATTGTCGTGTACATATACGTATTATGATACTTGACCCGTCTTAAATTTAAGATGGATATGGCCGTTTTAAATGAGAATTTGTGATAGAGAAATCCATTTTGGATTAGTAACCACTATTTGTCTCCCTTGCATGTTAAAATACCGTTAGTTAAAATTAGTTCAATTATTCTATGTTTAAAATGGTTTTAAATGAGATTTTATATTATATTGTGATAAGTTAAAGGTAATTGTTTTTCTTTTTTGCTAAAAGGTAAGCTTCATTAATAAGTTCAAGCAATTTACAAAGAACAATTCATAGGGAAGAGGCATAACTACTACACATTCACCAATGACACAAAAATTAAGGGTTTGATTAAAATAAGTATAAAGTATTGTTGTAGGGTGGGGTGATAAGAGAGAGAGAGAAAGTATTGTGGGTATTGTTGTGGGCTGTGGTGATTAAAATACGTATAAAACTTTACCAAAAAGGAAATAAGAAAGGTATTGTAAATAAACGGAAAAAAAAAATTAGAAAATGTTATTTAGAATATGAGGGAGTACATCTTAAATAATCTATGTATTTTTCCAAACCAAAGCCTATCCTTAGCATTACACTATTTTGATTCAAAATTCCAAGCCTGATCTTCAACATAGTCTGGATGCTAACAATGACACTTTCAGGCTTTTAAATTATGAAATGGATTCAAGCTTTCATTTCTTAAAATCCAGATAAAGTACCAAGAAGCAAGGAACATTACATTAATCACTCATTTCTTCAGTTTAGACCATTTTATATTGTTAATAGGGGCCAACTGATCAGGCCACCTCACCACACTATTTAACCATTCAGAAACCTTTTGATCTTCTTGTTGTAAGGGTAGTCAGTGAACAGATGTTCAGGACTTTCAAAATATAGGCAATAAATGCAACATAGATTATAGGGAGAAACTGCATACATGATACATTACCAACCTATCCTTTAGCATCAAGGTGTTATTCATAATTAACCTGCTGATAAAAGCATTAACCCTACACTATTCTAGACATTCCTACACGAGTCCACTTTTAGACTTGGGTTCCTTGTCTATTTATAGCAGTTAGCAACGGTATAGATACATTACACACCATCCAGTCATTATTATCAAAATCATCTCTGATTTGATGTCATACCTGGCAAATCTTCCTCTAGTGCCAGCTAGCATCAGAGAAAGGGATATATCTTGTTCAATGGATCCTCTTTAAGTAAACATAATTTAACCTAGAGAAACCAAAGCTTGTCTTGTTTGACTTTCAACCACCAGACCAGCTTTCCAATTACATCTCTATTTCAAACATGACTCAACTTCAAATCAAGTCCACCTTGTTGAGGCACACATATTCTATCCCAAGCAATAAGATGACTTTTGTTATATTCAATAGTCCCTTCCCATAAAAAGTTTTTAAAAATGGTGTTAAACCTCCTCACCATCCTTTTAGGTAGCATAAACATCGATCGAAGCCTGATAGTTGTGCATAGTAGAGTGAGACTTCACTAATACAAGCCAGCATTAGATAACATGTTTGTTCCCTTATTTCTTATATATAAATGAAGACTTTACACACTTGTTTTTTAATATACCTGTTGTTATAGGAACTTCAAGGTATTTAAAAGGTAGCTTGACCTCCTTGAACCCGGAGTGTGAAGACATCAGTAATCAGCTGCTTATCCACACCATTAAAATAAGCACAATATTTTCATGCATTCATTTGAAGGCTCGATGTAGAGAGAAAGAGCAAGAGGATCTTCTTGCCTTAACCAAGCCAAAAGTTCTACCATTAAAAGCAATAGAGAAATAAGAATTGTTGATGCATTTCATTGCGAGGGCTTTTGAACTGCACAAGAAAGTTAGAGGCATCTAGTAACTCCTCAACAAATTTTCAACAGAATCACAGGCCTTCATTAAGTCCATCTTAAACATACTTCTAGAAGAGCAACCACCTCTATTATATAGTATAACATATCTTGGCAGACGAAGATATTTTCTATTATGCTACACCTTTTAAATAAACCCTCATTCATTCAGACTTATCAATTTAGGTAACAGAAGAGACATCCTAGCATATAACAACTTATAGATACACTTGTAGAGTACATTGTAACAAGTAATGGACCTAAACTGAGTTACATAAGTAGGCATCTTACATTTAGGCACTAAAGTTAAGGTTGTTGTATTTACCTGTTTAAGAATCTAACTAGATTGAAACACATTCATCACAGCCTCACATACCTCATCACCTATTATATACCTCCTCCTTAGTTGTTACAAGCTGCAAAAGTAGGTTCCAATGGCCTTCATTACAAATTGTGCCCTTTATGACAATTACTTTATTATCTTTAGTAGTACTAAAAGATGACCCCAACAATTGCTTGTAATAATCCAAGAAGGCCTCTTGTATACCATGAGGATCATTATGTTGTACTACATGTATGTCTACTATCTTTGATAATGATCACTGGATTCGTTACGTAATTACTTTTGATTTCTCCATGGAAGTATTTTGTATTAACATCACCATCTTTCAACCATGCCCCTTTAGCTTTCTGATTTAAAAGTTACCGGAAACCCGGTGTAGCTCTTTATACTCCTTTAAGGGAACATTCTCCTTCTCCAAACAGAATATAATCCTAGGAACCTTACCATATTAACCTGAATGTATATTCAAGGTTCTTCAGTGCGATATCAGTATTATTATCAATATTAGCAAAGTGATCCATGTTAAACCTCTTGAGTAACAACTTCAACCACTCCAGTTTACACACTACTTTGTTCATTTTAGTACCTACATCATAAGACCACCATCGTAACACCCCCACTTACCCGGCTAAGGTAAGTAACGATGTCACCATCTAGGTTTCTCGAGGTAGTACATCAAAACTCCAATCATGAAACATTTAAAAAGTCCAAAGTTAAGTGATTAATACAAAAATAGATTCTACAATATATCAAGTCTCAAAGCTACAACGAGCAACTCTAATAAAGTCTATATCAACTCTAGTATGACCCCTCAACTAGACTCTGTTTGTCAATAACGCGCCCCATGCCCCAATCATCAACAAATCCAAAACCAGCAAACTAGCTGCTCCCCAATATGAGCGAAAATATTATATAAATCATCACAGTTTTAAAAATATTTACAAGTCAGTCTCAATAGTACTAATAATTACAAGTCCACAATTACAACATCACACCAAGAAATACATACATCACATTCCAAATGCCAAACTGATTCCTCATCGTCCACAACCCTATGACGGCATCACAACACCGTCATCCGCAGCCGGACCACCGCCCGAAGGTTCTCGAATCGCAACCTGAAACACGATAGCCAGGTTCGCATCGCAACACGAACCCAATAACCTAGATCATTAATGTGCACATGCTTCTTCAGGTAGGACCCTAGCGACCCTAGGTATGAGATCGATCTCCCACAACCTCCTCAATCCCACCACAACGCCACGAGAACATCCACATGTACATATATCACAACACAACGACATAATCCAACACAAACATATCAAGTATGTCAATTCTCCTAACATCTCAATTATCACGTGTATTATGTCACAATCACCATACATCACCAACATAATTCCATTACTACCAATGCTCCCAATAATAATACTATAAACACATAAGTAATCATCTATGCTATCAAGAACCGAGTAGGAAAACTCTACCTCGAAAAAAATCTTCAACAAGCACAAGCAAGCATTATAACTCATCTTATATGAAGTCACATCTTACCACTAATCAAGTAATTCCTGTCATAGTCATGTCCTGCAACTATATAATACATATAATCCCCTATTGCAAATATCTAATTACTCAAATCCCCAATTAATTTACCCAAATAAAAAAATCTCCATTTTCTCCAATTTCTAGGGTTTGGGTAACCATTAAAGAGATTAAAAGAATAAATAAAGACTTACAATATAAGATTGGCAACATAAGATTGAAGATGATGCTAAATTCCCACATCTAAAGCTAAATCCTCCTGAAAGATGTTGGGAAAAGTCTAGAGAGAGTTTGGAGAGATTTAGGTTCATAGAAAGCGTTTGGTTACTATTCACGAGCCTTAAGTACTCCCCTTGGAAATATGGAACCAGATTTTGTGATTCAGCGTCGGGACCGGAGTACTCGGTTGAGTACGCCACACTCGGTCGAGTACACCAACTACTCGACCGAGTGCTACCTAGGCAGAGTAAGGTGTTACAATACATCGTACTCGGTCGATTGCTGCATACTCGATCGATTACAGAGTCTAAAACTCCAGGCTATGTCAACCATTCTTGTAAGTTAGATAGTAACAGTGGGGATTTACCCCACCTAATGAAATATTTAATAGGTTTCTTAACATTATCCACTTATAGTCTACACTTCATGATACAAGGAGAGTGATCAAATGTTCCTTCGGGTAAGAAATATGCATACATGTCACCCATTTCTTGAATCCATCCCCAATTAACTAAAAGAATAAGAAATCTCAATATTTTTCTCGCCTAAGTACACTCTCCTATAAGTGGGCCTATTTTTTATCACCTTAACTCAATACATTTCAATACGTCAATAGGCCAAAGGGAAATTCAACGTGCAAGTGTTATTTTCCCTCTAAAACAAGAAACTTGGTGGGCCCCAAACATTGAGATTTTATATATGATGTATTTAATACTTAATTTAATACTAAAAAAATTTCCATAATTATATAGGAGCAAATTTTGCCACAAATAAAATAC
>JAOWBH010069632.1:0-14900 GCA_028566215.1 Silene coronaria
AACAAACACCAACAAAGGAAATCAATAACTTTGTTTCCCTTTTCCTTTCTTATAGACCCCAACCAAACGCCCCCTAAGTGTAAATTATTGACTGGGACGAGGGAGCAGGTATTAATTACGCTCTTTATAGTCATTTTATTTAACATTTTCCTCTGTGTGTAGTTTTTTGCTTTGGTTTTGGAATGAATTCGATCTATTCTAGTATTTGGTTAGTCCATTTTGTAATAAAATTAGTTACTCGATGAGTTCTAAATCCATTCAGACC
The DNA here is from genome assembly GCA_028566215.1 of Silene coronaria. NCBI lineage: Eukaryota > Viridiplantae > Streptophyta > Magnoliopsida > Caryophyllales > Caryophyllaceae > Silene > Silene coronaria. The sequence continues at coordinate 266 of JAOWBH010069632.1, forward strand.
CACTCTAATCTCATACTCAATTAACATACCACTTCATTTCGTAATATTTGACATTTCACTTCATTCTGGGATCCAATCAAAAGATTTAAAACACGCATGACATTTTGAACCCATTGTTTAACGATATGGCATTCCATTCCGTTTCATTCCTGCCCGTTAAATCAAACGCCGATGAGTACATCACGGAGGAGTCTACATTATGGATCAAGCTTAACATAAAGTGTGGGGGCTCGAAATTGCTACTCGTATATGCTTTGGCGGTCAATTGTTGTCCTTCGGGTTTGACACAAAGACCAAAGAAAGAGAGGAGGTTAATAATAAGATGACAAGTGGACCAAATTGGGTGTGAAAGATCAAATTATTCATCAAATGCAATCCTAAGATTGAAAGGACAACAATTGACCGAGACAGCCAAAATAAAATAGGACAACAAATAAGCGGGACGAAGGAAGTATATACTATATATCTTATTGGGCTCAGTGTGAAGAAGAGCTAAGAAGGAAGAGGAGAGTAGTCCAATAGGAGGGGCAATATCAAGTAGTTTGGGCTCTAGATGTTATTGGATTAAGTTAAGGTTAAAAATAGAGGTGACAATTATTGACTCGACATGAACCCGGCGCGAAGTTAGCGAGTGAGGGTTATGATGTTGTGACCCCATTTAAGTAGTTGAGTTGACATAAACACGACACGAAACTGAAATAGGTCGGTTAGGGTTATGCAATTTTGACACAAACCCGACAAGAATAACCCATTTATTTAAAAATGTCATAATATATTTAGGTTGAATCAATAATCCAATCAAACAACTTATGCATTTTCATTCATCATTTTTGGGATAATACAACTATAAAGCTTAATTTATTTTATTAGTTTATTGGGTTAAATGAGTTAAAAATGACCCGCTAAAAGTTAAATGAGTTAAATAGGCCGAGTTGAGTTATGGAAAAAATAAATAAAGTTGAGTTAGGGTTGAGACAAATGACCCGTTTATGTAATTAGATCGGGTTAGGGTTGAGGTAATGATGACCCTTTTAAAGTTGGCACTAACACGAATACGACACGACCTCATCTGTTTGTCAGGTCTAGTTAAAAGCCTAATATCTATTATTGTTGGGGTCGGACAGGTCAATTTATGGTCAGGTCATATTGCATCTGCAGACTTTGGGTCGGGCCGGGTTATTTATGGGTCAACTACTATCAAATTATTTATGAATAATACTTACTCCCTCCCATCCACTTCAAATGTAACATTGGATCCACTTTTCTCCTCACAAATAGTGGGTTCATGTTATCTTTGGAGTGGATGAGATGAAATAGTTGGCAACAATGAAAATACATGTCGGGGTTATACTGGGCCGGGTCATTTCGGGTTCAAGCAGGGGTATGCGGTGGGTGGGGTTGGGCCGAGCTAGGGGATGGAGCCCGGGCACGACGCTAAATCCAAATCGGGACGGGCCGGACCAGTGCTAGGTTGGGTTGGTGCGGTACTAGCTAGACCCACTTAGTAGCGGGCCAGGGCTCCTAAAAGAATTAGTGTTGACCGACTCGAGTAAAGGAATTTGCAGTAATTGCCCGGTTAGAGGATGACATAGTGCCGGGTTGGGCTGGTCGGGCCACCAGAACACGGCCCACGAGAACATGCTGGGCTGGACCTGGCCGGATTGGCCGGCTACGATGCACAATTCTAAGTTCAAATCATGTTCAAGTCGGGTTCTTCGCATCCAGTCAATTTTGCCAAGCCTACTCATACAGTCATACGTCATAAGACTCATAACCTATGTTTAAATTCCGTCAGCAAATGTTATCGTTATAACCCCTTATCCCAAAATTTTGTTTGAAAAATATAAACACAAATTTCCATTCAAATCGTAGGAGTTAGTGAGTTACGATAAAAAGCAAACGTAAATAATTGACCAACAGTCAAAACTCTTCTAAAACAAACAGGCAAAAATAGAACCAATTGGGTGAGGGCTAGGGTTTAACAAGTCCCTTTCTTTCATTACCAAGAACACAACTGAACAAAACCTTTCACCTGGGTTCAACAAATTGATTGAACGAGCTTCAGGAAGCAAAATTCAAGAGAAAATTGCTTGAAATCAGGTAAAAGTTCTGTTCTTTGCTTAAACCCAGTTCAAAAGTTTACATCTTTTGCATGAATTCAACATTTTACTTCAATTTACATCATCATAAGCTTAATTTCTGTGTAAATTTGCAATTTTTGAGACCCCAAATTGCTTGTTGCTTGAGGTCAGGAACAATTGAGAAGATGTTATTTTTGTCATTAGATTTACATAATTGTTGGGTATGTTATCGGCATTGTTGGACACGTGTTAGAAAAACCGTTTTAGGAATAGGCTGAAAGAATTCCAGGTTATTGTCACTCAGTGTGTCGTGACTGTTGTCGTCTCTGTTAGCCTGGAATTTCTCATTGTTTCAATCTTTTTTTGTTGGGTACGTTATCGTCATTGTTGGACACATGTTAGAAAAACCGTTTTACGAATAGGCTGAAAGAATTCCAGGTTATTATCATTCAGTGTGTCCTGACTGTTGTCGTCTCTGTTAGCCTGGAATTTCTCATTATTTCAGTCTTTTTTCTTTCGCTATAGCTCCATTGATCTTGCTGTTTAGGCTAGTACTCCGTAATCAATATTATCAGCTAAAAATACTGCATGCGCTTTTAGTTGAAGCATCGTATAAACTTACCGCGAGGAAGAAACACTGGAATTCTATATTGCGACATTGTGTGATAGTGTTAGCCTGAACTTTTGATGGTTACATTCTTTTTTGAGGTTTTGGCAGTGCTTTGTTTCAGGTTGATTTCAGTTTGATGCTTGTAAATTGCAGGTCCATCAACAAGCTTGTCAAAATGTCCGATATAGACAAAGAAATCAGCGATGTAATTTGGATTGAAATCCTGAAACATCTTCCTGTGAAAGATCTTGGGAAATGTCGTTGTGTCTGTAAACCCTGGGATTCTCTTATTGTTTCACAGTTGTTTATGAATGCTCACCTGAAGTATTACTCTCAGAATGCTGCGAATAGGCTAATTCTGTACAAACAGTTTTCAAACCCCCCTGAAAAACAAGAAAAGTACACTCTTTTTCTCGATTCAGGTGAAGATAAGGAAGGTAACAATCTTAAGGAATGGCACAGCTTTACTTGTCCCTTCACAGCAACCAAGAGCGGATACCATTTTCGTGTTGTGGGCTCTGTCAATGGGTTGGTTTGTCTGTCTGATGACCTGTTTAGTTATACTTATGTTGTCCTCCTTTGGAACCCGTTGATCCACAAATACATTAAACTTCCTGTTCCCCTTGCTACTTACCAAATATCCGTAGGTGCATACATATGTATGTTGGGGTTTGGATATGATTCTAGGACAGGTGATCACAAAGTGGTGAGATTGGTTTATCTTCGTGATAAGAATCATTTGGACACGACCCCTCCGAAAGTTGAGTTATACTCGGTTCAGGAAAAAAGATGGAGGTGGGTCTGTGCAAACTATCTTTTTGATATTTGCGTTTGCGATATCAAGTGGTCACAGTGCTTTCTAAATGGGAATATTCATTGGGTTGCGTGGGAAAGGGATGCTAAAACCAAAGTTTTTGAAAGAAACTGGTTGTTGTTGTTTGATGTTGAGGGGGAGAGATTCAAGAAAATGAAATTACCTGAGCCGCTTAACAAGGTAAGCACACTCAATCTCAGTGTGTGTGATCATGATGGAAAGTTGTCGGTTATATATTCACAGCTGAAGGGAGGGTTCTCCGGGAAAGAGATGGAAAGGTGTGAAATCTGGGTGAAGGAAGAGTATACTGTAGGGACATCATGGTGTCAGGTGATAAGCCTCGACTTGAGCTCTAATATCGGTTTAGGGTGGGTTCAGTCTTTGAGGAAGAACGGAGAGGTACTTGGATTCACCAAAAAAGGAACGCTGGTGTCATATGATCCATGTACGAACCAATCTAAGAGGCTTGGCTTTCGTGGGCGTTTGCGCTCCTGGTCTACTTGTGCCTTTACAGAGAGCCTCGTTCTTCTCGACAAGAATCATGGAGTAGGTACCTACAAAGAATCTGGTGGTCGCCTGAAAAAGAGGTAGTAAATCTTATCTTGCAAATAAATTGTATGCATTTCTGTGAGTTAACATGTAATTTGTAATAAAAAGTGTAAGTGATGTAGCCAGTCTGATTTTTTGATTATGTTGACTGCAGATTTACTTACAACATTGACCGCTATAGTCATGCTCAAACAATTGATGAACATGAAATTGTGCTCAACGATGGAGATGAAGAAGATCCAATTGATAATAATATGTAAGATGCTTTTTCCGGTTTGCTGAAACGACGTAATTGTGAACTTGTTACTTGAATCGGCAAACCCTCGATAATGTTCTACTGACAATAGAGCTTATGTTTCCTGTTTCACTTGGCAGCTTTTATCAGGGAGGAGTCTTGTTTTATGAGCAATTAATGAAATTTGGTGGTGGCAAAATGACAGGAGACCTCTCGGAGTTATTATCCCAAACTGGTATGATATTATCGTCTTTATTCTGTATTTTGCTTTTTTACGGTTTATAAGTTACTTTGTTTACAAATGTTCGCAAATCATATCCCATTGGGTAAAGTAAGATTGTGGTCTGTTTCTTACAAAGTTAATGTCTTCGCAGTTCATCATTAGACTTCTAGCGTATTTAAGGTAATCCCAAAGCTATACACACACAGTGCTTACAAGGCTCCTTACCATGGCGGGGTAAATGGGATTGGGTGTATGCAGCCTTACGCATATGTTATAAAAACTTAGTCAAGTAATCCATAATGAAAATTGTGTAGGGATTGAATTGAATGATTGCTACTTCACGATAGAACAAAGGGCAGTCAGTTTATTAAACTATTTTGATGTTTTCATAATAATTTAAACCCGAGGACGATAAATCTTTACTTGGTATATTTTCCATCAGCCGCCTCCATGCTCCATGTAAGTATATAACTATATATGTTGTATTCTCATTCTATGCAGGTCTTGTCTGAAAGCTCAAGTTTAAGAAAGTAATGGCGGCTGCTATAAGCCCGTAACCTTTAGAACTCCTGTCGGTATGTCTGAACTTGAAAGTAATGGCGGCGGCTGCTATAAGCCTGTAACCTTTAGAACTCCTGTTGGTATGTCTGAACTTGAAACTAATGGCGGCTGCTATAAGCCTGTAACCTTTAGAACTCCTGTTTGTATGTCTGAATTTGAAACTAATGGTGGCTGATATAAGCCTGTAATCGATTATGTACTTGTTCTAGCTTAGACTCGCCTTTGAAACATGTTTAGCTATCTGTCTCATCTGTGCAACACTCCCCATTTTATGTTGAGCTGATTATCTCTGCCTTTTAACTTTAAAAGAATTTATTTGTTGTCCATACCGCCCATGGTGAGCTTCTGAACTCTTGCAAACCACTAGTGCTGTATTTGTCTCATCCGGAATGTTTTACCATGGTCTAAGTACAATACATATGTACTTGTAGGGAAGTAGCGCAGTTATCGTGTCTGGTTTTGGTGATTTGCATTATGTGTATCCGGTAGCTATCTGTCCTTGTTTGTAGCCTACCACCTTCCTCCGACTATCTGCCATAGACAGAACTCTTGTAAGGCAATGTGATAAACTGATAATAGATAGCCGCAAATGTGGCTACATTTGAGTAGAATCCTTTTGATGTAGAATTTGCATTCAAGTACTGAGGGTGTAACAGGTTATAAGTCATGAAAGTAGGCTAGATCAATTTCGAGATCATTGTGCTGAACAGTTCAGCAAGCTGTAAGGCAGGCTCCTTTTGTTTAGCCTTAACCATCTTATGAACATGTTTGATGTCCCAGAAGCACAAGATGATCATAAAAATGTCGGTTTTAGTTAATCGACAAGGATTAATGAACTGTGTAAATAGATGCAGATAAGAGATCAATGAATTTAATAACCTAGCTGTTCTTTTGTTGAGACAGTCGAGTTCTTGCAATATCCGACTGTGACTAAAAACGTACAGTTCTACACAACTACAGCAACCAAATGACCTTCACTAACTGATCGAACCCAAATGCTGCATTGTTCAGAGAACAGTTAACAGCTGCGCCTTTGCGATATTCCCCCCCTTAAAGAAGCTATGATTGACTGAATGCGTGTCGCCGCGTGAACAAATAGTGTAAAATAAGTACTGTGTTAATAACTAAGTTAGAATAGCTTAGTTAAATTAGAGCTCTTTGAGAGCACTGGTAAGCCAGAACTTTCCGGCTTTAAACAGTGAGTTTCCGCTTTGTTTCTTCTTCTCTCATGCTTCAATCTTCTCATGTGTGTTCATCCCTTCCACAAGGGTTTTGCCTGGGAAAAGTAGCTAGCCAATGAATAGATAGTTTGACGGGAAGATTATAATCATGAACACATTCCGTCGTATGGGTCATCCGGAAATAGCATGCGTCTGTTTTTAACGCAGGGCTAAAGTTGCATCAATCCCGTCTAGCCATATTTACTTTGGCAAACTTTACAATACACAGCTCAGACTGTTTCGTTATAACCAGGGATTATTAAATTATGACAGCATAGAGTTAGGGCATACCTTAGTGAAATTAAGCAACTTCACCTCTTAGACGAGCCTTGAGTCGCTGCAACCTGGTTCCGACAATTCAGTTCTTTTCATGGTAGTCTCGTGGTATAAAATGGTTTTATTCATCCGCAATTTGTGTCCTAAAAAACACAATAGACCAAGCAATAAAATTGTATGTAACGAAGTCGTATTAATCAATCTAAGAAGAGCTTCAAGGCGTTTGCTTTCTCCGATTTTATAACGAATTCAGTAATAAAACCATTTTCTACTATGAAAAGAGTAAAGATGCTGGCTTGGATTTCTACCGATTCCAGAGGAAAGAAGCCATCAGTCTTGGTGTATCATTAATATTCGCTACAACATCCTTACAATTGTGATGATATTATAGTCCGCCCTTCACTCCTTCTTGCCCTGCTATTGAAGAACAGGCAAGTTTGGCTGAAGAACGTTGAACTGTTGTCGTTCATCTTAGAAGAATACTGATTCTGAAAGTGTTGTTACTGTGGGGTCTGTCACTGAAGCTGTAGTGTAAAGCCGGAAAATTGGACTTGAAGAGTAAAGATGTTGGCTTACAATTTTACCGATTTCAGAGGAAGAAGCCAGCACGAGTTGTATGATCTCTTGTTACTTCTGCAGTGATTGTATATAAGCCTCATATTCCTCCCCTTGTTTTACTGTTTCTGTCTCGTGAAGTAGCAGAACAGTACAATTTAGAAATAGTCTATATTTTAACATGTGCTAAGGTTCTGTACATCCAACCGTCCTGACCTCGCCTCAAGTGAAACCGGAGTTGGGATATAATTTTTCTGTTGCATACTGAGACAGTCATTGCCCTTCATTTATCTTCCCACCATTTAATCAAATGTACATTGTTGTAACACCAAGCATTTTCTTAAGATAAGAAGCGGATACTACAATTACGAGCTGCAAGGAAGTTTCGACCCTACTGACTACCAGCAACCTGTTTTTTTTTTTTTTTTTTTTTTGCTAACAATATTCGTCAGCCTATGGCATCTTCATAAAGCCGCTTCAGTTCATCAGACAGACAAATACTCCTCGACAATGGGAATGCAACATTAAAAATACAAAAATGTGAAGGCAATTGATTCGAAAATAAATAACTTAATTTCCAATTCTAATAATTTAGGAAATATAGTCCATATAATTCATCCTTGTGAGTTGTGACTAGATTGAGCAGCGCAGAACCCACTTAGAACACAATGAACAAGTGGCGTAATTCATACTTCCTCCGCTTCAATCATCTGTTTACTTTTTTTTTTTAACAGAAAAATACCATAGTTCATTTCAAAATGAATAATGGCCAATGTGCCTGTCAAGTGCATCATCTGTGCAAACATCGGTGTTTTGGTCGATCAATACGAGACTCTCAGTAAACGCAGCAAACTTAGTAGATTTATGTTGACGATGACCAAGCACCGAAAAAGTGTTAGTCCTAGTATCACACATGAACAACATTTTGTCACTTCTGCTAGCAAACCCGAATATATTACCATTTCTTCCCAAGTACTCAACTGGAGCTGTGAGAATCAGAGGACCCGTCGAAACACTCAATATCAACGTTTAAGAGAGAGATGTACATTGAAGGGGCAAATTGAGGTGTGACTTAGTTGAAGAGGGATACGACCCGAGTCAAGAAAGAAATGGTATTGCTCACCTTGCAGGATATTAGGGGACTTTTCGCGGTAAAGAAGCAAAGAATTCGTGTCGTTTTGGGTGTAATGCTTAAGGTGTGAAGCTATAAAAGATGGGGAGACAATGAGAGAATGCCATGATTTGCATACACAACGACATTTGCCTAAGGTTTTTACAGGAAGAATTTTAAGGATTTCAAACCATATGTCTTGAGACAAGCGTGGATTTATGTCTGACATTTTTAGTAGAAAATCTGAATTGTAAGAAATATAAAGCGAGAACAATAGAGTATTTATGCCTTTAAAGTAGAAGATTAAGGATTTGTGCCGTTTAAAATGCACGACGTTTTGGTTCCCAATAAGTGTATCAACATTTCCAAGAAGTAGGCAGGCGTTTTGATACTCCACAAAATCTCTTTTACGACAGTTTTTTCGAGTTTTTTTGATAAAATATGACCATTTTATTTGGTAAATAGTGACACTCCCTTTATGTTAAATTTTGACTACTTGAAAAAAAATGTTCATTTTTTAGAAATAAAAAGTGGTGACAATTTTGGTTGCACGTGAGACGGTTGTAAAACCGTCTTATTGAAAAACGTCAAATAATATTCTATATATGTTGTTGGGCAGTTGTGCGCCATGTGAGTCTTTAAATTGTTAGTCTTGCATGTGACCGTTACATGATAAATGTTACGCATTGTTTCATCGTAAAAGGCATGGACTAAAACGATAAAGATTACAAAGAGCCAACACCACAAGTGTTGGTTTATCTCGACATATCCGAACGAGAAATCAAATAATTAAATGAACAACAAAATAAATAGACTAAAAACGATATTCTAATATTAGCATCGATCCACATTACATCTTCAATCCTTCATGAAATTCAATCCGAATGTAGTCGCCAAAGCGGAGTTCATTGTCCTGCGTAATAAAACCAAAACCAAAACCAAATGTTGACAAACATTGGAAAATCAACAAAACATTTGCTTTAAATAATTTTATCAGCTAAGCGAAATGACATCTGCATTTTCAAAAAAACATTTTTGTGTATGTTAAATTAGATACGGGGTATACCTTTTGAGTTCATCAGCAGTGAGATCGTCAATCTCTTGATCGAGCAATGCAAGACTCTCCGAATAAGCACTGAATCTGTTAGATCCACTCATCTGAAGACCAAGTTTTTTAATTTCATTAGTCTTAGGATCATAGGACACCATCTCTCCGGTGCTTTCCTTAAACCCGATTAATTCCCCGTTCTCTCCCAAGTATTCGACCGGACCATCATGGTAAAAGTCATATAACAAACCTACATTCAAGATTTTGCACCATGAACTCCCTACATTATAGTCTTGTTTCACCCAGATTCGACAATCGGCTGAAATATCACCTTCGTCCCATACCATGTAGTCCAATTGGGACACCGATAATTTTCCTTGATACTCGAATATACTAAATTCACCGCGTTCTGAGCGAATCCTCACAATTTCATCTGGCAATTCCATCTTCGTAAATGTTTCTTCCGCGACATCAAACAAAAGCAACCATTTGCCGAGAGAATAATTGAGTCCGACCTCTTGAGTAGTAAGCCAATGAAAAAACAGTGTGCAGAGGAAACATTATTAATCAAGTTATCAACAAAATACTCAGGGGAAATTCGGAAATTGTTCTCCATGTTCGTTCCTGAACCGAGTAAACCTCTACCAACGGCGTATTCATTTCCCAATAACTAATTTTCACCACCCGATGATCATTCCTCCGATAATCATAGCCGAACCCCACCACAGAATTTTCACCAGTAAATGTGGACTGAGAGAGTTTAATGGATTTTTGAATTAAGGGATTCCATATCAAGATACGGTCTCTCGGGCTAAGATACCTAGAATCAGAGACGCACAACAAACCATTAACAGACCCAACAAACTTAAAGCAGAACGTCCAATTATGAACAGGTACAACGAAAGGGAAATCTGAGGTATGAAGTTTATTTCCTGATTTTAACTGAGCTAAATCTCGAAATAAAATATACCGCTCCTCTGATTCTTTGTAGAGAATCAAAGAATTTGTGTCGTTTCGAGTGTAATGCTTAAGGTGTGCAGCCATAAAAAAAGGGGAAACGATGAGGGAATGCCATGATTTGCAAACACAACGACATTTGCCTAAGGTTTTTACAGGAAGTTCTTTGAAGATTTCGAACCATACGTCTTGACAGATACATGGGTTTATATCTGACATTTTATTACTCGTTGTAAATAGTAATGAAATATAACAGAGATTGATAGATATACTGAGGTCTGAACACATCAGAGAATTTAAGATGGAAGATGAAAGATTTGGTGCATTAAACAAGCATGTATGTAAGTTTATAGTTCAAAGTTCATGCAATGCTCTGTGGTTTCCAATGATTTTTCGTATCAACATTATTTCCATGCATTATGTGGGCTCCTCGTTACTCAGCGATTCTTTTGTACGACGGTATTTTCCGTGTTTTTCAGTTGACCACATTTTTCTTAAAGTATTTACCATTTTTCTTAAAGTATTTACCAAACTAATCATTTTCAAATTTTAATTCTCATTCTAACCATTTGTGAAAGTTTACAAATATAAACGTTCTTGACAATGGCTAGTTTAGAAAATAATTTTGGCAAAATGGCTAATTTGGTAAAAAAAAAATATGGACAATATTGAAATTTATTAGTTTTCCATGATGATAATTAATATGTATATATTTTTCACCAACACGTGAATATTGAAAGATGTGTGTTAATTTTTAAATCATTATATTACTTATCATGCGAATTTTTATAAGTTTTCATTGAGCATATCTTTGTAAATGTAAAAAAAAAAAAAAAAAAAAAACTATATCAATTTATGACGAAGTAAAAAAAAATCTAATGGGATGATTTTTTTTGGTACTAATGGGATGATTTATAAAGGAAAGTAAAATGATTGTAATCATTTGTTTCCGGATTATTTTAATTTATTTGAGGCTTATTTTAATAATTAATTGTGACTTTATCACTTTTTTTTCATAAATGTTGATTTTCCTTTTTGTAAGATTTTCAAAATGACCAGGCTGATTTATTAAATAAAGGGAGAAGTTGATTCACGTCACATTTTTTTTATATATATAATCATACATTACTTATATATAAGTGTGTTAACATAAGTGTGACATTTATAAAAATAAATACAAACAAAGATTGGAAAGAAAAAATTAATCGGATAAAGCGAATGTGAGTTTAGTTTAGTCCCGTAATGTTACAAATGATGATACTCATGACCTATGTTCAAATTAAGTCAACAATAATACAATATATTATGAACCCCTAAAATTATTTGAAAAACGTAAAATACAAATTTCCATTTGAATCGTACATTAGAAGTTAGTGATTTGCAGTAAAAATCAAACGTAAATAATTGACCGAGACAAATCCCAAACTCTAAAACAAACAAACAAAAATAGAATCAATTGGTTTGGGGTTAGGGTTTAAGAAATCCCCTCTTTCATTACCAAGAACACAAACTGAACAAAACCTTCACCTGGGTTCAACAAATTGATTGAACAAGCTTCAGGAAGCAAAATTCAAGAGAAAATTCCGTAAAATCAGGTAAAAGTTTTCATCTTTGGTTAAACCCAGTTCAAAAGATTCCACCTTTAGCATGAATTCAGCATTTTTCTTCAAATTATAACATCATAAGCTTAATTTCTGTGTAGAATTGCAACTTTTGAGACCCCAAATTGCTTCTTGTTTGAGCTCAAGAACAGTTGAAAAGATGTTTATATTTGTCATTAGTTTTACATAATTGTTGGGTATTTTATCGTAATTGTTGGACACGTGTTAGAAAAACCGTTATACCCGAATAGGGTGAAAGAATTCCAGGTTATTTTCATACAGTTTAGTAAGAGGGAAGCTAGTAAGAAGTTTTGTAGTTATAATTGCTGAATTTCTTCCTGTGAAAACATATGACAGCATGTCGCGACTGTGAGCCTGGAATTTCTCATTGTTTCAGTCTTTTTTCTTCAGCTATAGCTCCATTGATCTTGCAGTTTATGAGCTAAAACATATTGCGTCCAAATTTCTGTGATAGTTTCGCTGCTTTGGCTACTAACTTACTGCGAGGAAGAAAACTGGAATTCCAGTAATTTGGTTACCTTTTTTTTATTGTTTGTAAGCTAAGGGTTTTTTCATTGAAAGGTAAACAAATAATCCGCGGAGATAGTCCTCCATATCCGATCCCATACCGAATAAACCTCAACCAACGGGTCGTTACCACGAGAAAAACTAATCTTAACCACTCTATGATCATTTTTGTTATCATCATAACCAAATGACAACATAGAGACTAGGTTACCGGTAGTAGCCATAGACGTAGGCAAGTTAATCATTTTCCGAAGAAAGGGATTCCATAACATGATTTGGTTAGTTGGACCGAGAAGATGAGCATCCGAAAGGCATAACAGGCCATGGATGGACCCCACAAAGAAAGAACACTGCATGAGAAAGACGTGTACCTTGAAGGGGCAAATTGAGGTGTGACTTTGTTGAAGCGGGATACGACCTGAGTCGAGAAAGAAACGGTATAGTTCATGTTCTGGAATTTTAGTAGACATTTTGCGGTAGAGAAGCAAGGTATTATTGTCGTTTCGGGTGTAATGCTTATAGTGTGCGGTTATAAAAGACGGGGAGACGATCAGGGAACGCCATGATTTGCAGACACAACGACATTTGCCTAAGGTTTTTACAGGAAGATTCTTAAGGATTTCGAACCATATGTCTTGAGAGAAACATGGATTTACGTCCGACATTTTTAGTCGATTGTAGTGATTATAGTGAGTTGTATGACAAATGAATTGAGCGTATCAGGTATTTAAGGTAGAAGGAGGAGTTGGTCTTGTCGTTTAAAGTGCAGGGCATTGTCGTTTCCAATATTTATGGAGTAAATTCGTGTCAATATTTCCAAGAAGTATGTGGGCTTTTCGTTTCCCCCTATGAGCAGAGGAGGTTGACATTGAATATAAAGGTTCCGATGAAAAAAATTAATTGATTTAAATATTGTATGAGACGGTCTTCCACAACGGTTCATTTGTTCGCGTAAAAAAATGAGTGATTTTTGTGTTGAAAAGAAACACTTCTCACTGTGTCAGACCAACTAAATCTAGAATTTATGGTTACTAACGACTAGAGCTGATCAAATAGCTCAAGCCTATTAGCCAAACCCGGACGGCCCGGCCCGCTTTTTTTTGAAGGGCTTGGGCCTTTATTTTGGCCAAAAAACCCATGGGGCGGCCCAAAAAGGCCCAATGTACCTTTAGGGCCGGGTTTGGGACAAGCGTTTGGCCCAAATTTAGGCCCGGCCCGGCCCATATTTATTAATGGATAAATATTTTTTCTTATTTTTGTTTAAGTAGAGTTAATGTTATAAATAATTATTTATAAACTCATGTATGTATACTAATTGATATTTTGAAGCGATGTTTACCAACATAAATCAAATCTATTATACATGATTACACGGTCTAATGTGTCGATGATTGTCTTTATTATATTTTTTAAAACCATTTATATGCACTTCATCATAATTTCTACTATTTTTACACTAAGTGTGTTTTTAAAGTATTAGATGAAGGTATTATGCTATTTCTCTCGTTCGGTAAGTCGAAAATTTTAGGGCTCAAAAGCTCATTTAGGCCCGAAAGCCCGATTTAGTCCATAAGGTCCGGGCTTGGGCTCGCTAAATAGGCCCTTCCATTTGGCTCGACCCATACATATGGGCCATTTTTGTCATCCCGACTGGGCCCAAGCCCGTATAAGCCCTACTAACGAGTTATGACATTTGTTGTCATCTTTTATCAAAAATTGATTCAAAAATCTAACTAAGGTAACTTATTCCGTCTATTTTTGAAATTAATCTCCATTGTTATACGGGGTACCCTTTTAAAGTGTAAATTGGCCAAACTACAAACAGAATAAGTTCATAGACAGAGAGAATGAGTGACTTGAATTGAAGTTTTAAAACAATTTTTGATAAAAGTGCATTTTAAATTAGTGATTTTTGAATTTTTATTTTCTTATAAGAAAGTAATTTTAAAAACTGAATTTTAAAAAGGACTCTTTTTAGATTGATGGGTATATCATATAAGTGCCTTCAATTGGCTCATCTCACGTACTCAAAATGATATCCAGATGTTATCACTCTTTTGACCCTAATCGGCCTAACCCGCATGAATGGACTCGTCTTTGATCCGACCCGCAATCTATTCCGACCCATTTGACAGGTCTAGTTGTATCACAAAACATACTTGTCTGTCATAGATTATAAAATCACCTAATAATCAATATAAATATATATTTGAGGCTTTTTTCGAGCGACATGGTAGTCTCCAATTTTTTTAAAACACTGGAAATA
>JAOWBH010070073.1:0-14891 GCA_028566215.1 Silene coronaria
CAAATTGAAGCTATAATAATCAAAATTGTTGATAAATACAGATCACAACAAAACTGGAGTTGGTAGCCTGGTATGATTTTAATATATTGTATCTCAGGAAACATATTAAAGTTTCAGTGGTGACCGAGTATTTGCGACGGATGCAAATACCATCACAAACAAATTGAAGCTATCCGTCGTAAGTCAAATGGCAGGTAAAGCTGCGACCGAAATTTCATCACAACGAAGATCCTATCTGTCGCACTCAGTTAGTCGAGACTGAATGCAGAGACGGTTGGTTCCAACTCAAACAAGGTTTTGTGACGGATGTTTAGGACGGTTGTCTGTAACAAGCTCGTTTAATAACCCCCAAAGCTCTTAACCATCAAATATACAAATAAACACAAATGAAATAAACATAATTTTGGATTAAAACGGTATTGTATTGATTATTTTACAAGGATTACATCAACATCATTACACAAATTATAGACTAAAACATTCTTCAAGCGTAAAACAACCCTTTAATTATTGGGTCAACACTCATTATTTTTACCAATTAATATCTGTTAACTTAATATTCTCATAATATAACAATAAGAATCCACGTCATATATGGGAAGTATATTATTCTCTACCACACGGAAACATTCGAGATGTGTTGGATGAGGTGCCAGTCCTCCCCATTCGGTTGTTGCCATCTTTCTTTGAGACTCTCGGAACACCCCCAAAGATAGAGTACCCGGAGAGAGGTGAGTTTGGGCATCCATTTCGGCACGGATTTCAGTTTGGGACACGATGAAACGTTGAGATATCTGAGGGAAATGCAGTACTGTATCCCAAGGAAATACCGCTCACAAAAAATAAAATTATTTATTTTTTGTGGCAATTCCTCCATCTCTTTCAATCCACTCAACCTCAAGGAATTAAGGGTACCAGCAAGGTTATGCCATGACACCCCACCCAACACCACTTTTGGGCAGTCCTCTATACGCAAATATTCCAAGGTAGAAAGATGCTCCAACCATCCTTCCACGCTCTTAAGTTTCATGCACCTTCTGATGGCCAGGAATCTTAAGGAAGACAAAAAACTGGTCGGAAATAACTCCGTTACTTCTTCCAAGCTCTCTATTCTCTCCTCTTCCCTTATAACTATCTTTACAAGAAACTGAGAGGACTTAATTGGCATTGATTTCAGCCACTCCAAGTTGTTGGTTTTCAGCTTCTTCAATTTGGGATATGACACCAGCGACTGATGACGCGGTGTGCTCCTCATATCTTTCCTGGAAGCATATATTTCGAGATGTTCCAGTTGCGGACATGAAAGAACACACATCATCTTTTCACAATATTTTATTGTGAGATGCTTTAGTAGAGAAAAACAGGGAGATGATACCCACTTTACATGTGCTTCTCGGTTGCTCGCACTTTCATCAGGGTTGACCACGTGTGACCCTGATTCTGATCTCCGCCACCACCCTTTTAACCTAGGCAACTCATGAATACTGAGCTTATCGAGGCTAGGAAAGAAGGATGATCCTTCACCCGAGACAGGTGTTTCTGAGTCTGCCACATATTCCATATTCGACAATCCTGAAATACAAAGAGTTTTAAGGTGGGGCAGCATCCCAAACTGCCAAGGCAAATAGACCAGCTCACTGCAATCTTGAATCTTCAATGTGACAAGATTGGGGAGATCAAATAAGGCCGAGTTATCTCCACTCCCTGGCCATATCGGTATTGTCTCCCCATGATACCCATTCAACTCCAATGTCTTGATCTCGCGATGAGGCTGCATCTCTTGCAACAATGCTTGCTCAGACTCTTTGTTTCCATATTTCGCTCCACGTCTAAATCTAAAAACAATCGTCTTTAGGTGTTCCTTACTCTTTAAATAGCCTCCCCCGCCATGCTCTTCCTTCACAAATTTTGAATTTTTAAGTACGGCTAATTGAATCTTTAATCTCCCTTTTAATTTATTCAGGTGTTGTAAATTTTCCAACCCATAAAAACATAGCTTTGAAGTTGAACTTGGTCGCACACCCACCACAAATTGGCGTAAAGTGTGCAGACAAGTCAACATACCTATGCCTGTCGGCATACAACTCAGCTCTTCGCATTGACCTATATCTAAGGTGCTTAGATCAACTAGCTTGCTCACATCATCTGGCAGTTGTTTAAATATAAATTTAAAGATTGTAGGTTTACAAGCTTTGTTATTGATTTGGGAAGAAAAATCAGACTGCGATTATATGAGAGATCTAAACTCCTTAGATGCAACAATTGACCTATAGATTCTGGTAAATTTCTGGCACTTGAACGACGCAAATCTAATGACCTTAAGCATGTCCACTTCTGTATTAATTTACTTGCTAGTAATTGGTCTGGCCTCAGCTTCCACTCATCTATAGCAAAATGACATGTACGAATATGAGTATTATTGAAGATATGTTGTGGATAAGATGCACTCACAAGAGAGAGATGGCGAACTCTTTTACCCACATTAGAAGTATCAAAACTGAACTTACAAATCTCTTCGCCCGCTACTTTTTCAGCAATATCATGCAAGAGATCATGTATCTTAAAAGACATAATTTCCCCGAAATCATCCTTTTGTATATCTTGGAAAAAACACCTTTGAAGCAATATAAGTAAGTATTCCTCGCCCAAATTCTCGGAGTTAATGTAGCCCTGTGCCATCCAAAGTCGAATCAATGTTTCCTTATTAATCAGCCAATCTTTGGGAAAGATAGCACAATATGCAAAACAAGACTTCAAGGAAGAGTTAAGTTGATCATAACTTAACTTCAATACACGGGTCATGGTATCATTACTCTCACTAAGATCGTCGAGCCCTTTGTCGTGAAATGATAGCCACTTATACTTGGATTGACCTCGGAGAAGACTTCCAACTACTCTAATAACAAGCGGGACATTGGTGCACTTTTTAACAATCTCTCTTCCAAGTTTAACTAATTCATCATCTCTTTCTTCTGCTTGAAACGCCATCCTTTCAAACAAACGCCATGAATCCAGTTCTGACAAACCTTCCAACACATGCACACGATCACCTCCAATCATCTCGGCAGTTATTTTCGAGCGTGTTGTTATAATTATCCAACTTCCCCGTCCCCCAACCTTCAAAAACCCTTCAAGCTGCTGCCATTCATTATAACTTTCTGTCCACACGTCATCTAAGATGAGCAAATATTTCTTTCCTCCTAATTGCCTCTTAACTTCATGATGTATCTGCTCCAAAGATGTTTTATCATCAATGGATAGCGATGATCCTTCCACAATAACCTTCCCTAAAAACCCTTTCAAGCTCCACTGTTGTTGGTCCTGATCAGCAATGCAAGTCCACTTCTTCAGTTGAAAAGCGTCACTGATCCGAGGATCGTTATACACAAGTTTGGCAAACGCGGTTTTTCCTAAACCTCCCATCCCCGTAATAGCAAGAAAAGAAACATTTGGGTAATCAAGAGTATTAGAACCCAACAACACATCTACAATCGTCTCCAGATCTTTGTCCCGCCCGATGATATCATCAGACAAAAAAGAAGACGTCTCTTCCTTAGTAAATTTCATAGGCTTATAGTCAACCTTAAAACTAAACATATTAGTCGTAGTGGCAATGGTGCCGAACTTTTGGTTAACAGTTTTTACTTTACTAGGCAGATTGTGGGTAAGATGCTTAAATCGAAAAAAAAAGGATTTCACCTTGTCAAAGATCTCATCTTTATCTTCCCTGAGTTGCTGTTGCTTGGCTAAGGTGAGGAACTCATCTAACACATCGTCTGCGTCGTAAACAGCATCTTTGAGCTCTTGGACGTAATTCTTCTCCAGGGAACTAAGCGAGTCCTGCCTGGCATCAGCATCTTCAAGAACAGCTCTGGCCTTCTCGACGGTGTTTTGGAGGTCACTAAGCTCGGCTCTGGAGCTAGAACCAGAGAAGATTGATTGCAACTGACCCAAAGTTTGGATAGCAGTAAGGATAGTTTGAACTACGGACAACGTTGACGAAAGATCCATGATTGTGGGAATTGAATTCAATCTCTGTATTTTGTTGTATAATGCTGTATGGAAACTGATTATATAAAAAGGATATGAAATGAATAAATAATGAATTTTGTTGTATAATGCTATAGCAGTTGAGATGTCAGATACATAAAGTAATTATACAAAAATGCAAGTGAGGGCCAGGGACGAAAACGATGGGTAATCCCAAGTGCTCACATAAAAAGTTAAAAAGAAAAATTTTCATATATTTTTTTTTTTTTGGGTGCTAAAGAGGGAGCAATCCCCGAAATAAACTAATTCGCTATTACACGAAATGGTCACCCCCAAAATATTAATATTTTCTCGAACAAGGAAATAATATTTCAAATATGATCACTTCATAAGTTACAATACTTTGTAAAACAGTATTGACTTCTTAAAATGTGGGTAGTACTTAACCCGACGGATACGCCGTCACAAATGAGAATTTGTGATTTTTTTGTGTTCTAGCGTGTTTTGCTTATCTTCCCTAGCCAAAAATGTATATATTTACCTGGCAACCTGTTTGACCTGAATCCAAATGACTTGTTACTTTAGAGTAGAGATCCAACCCATTGGGTCAAAGGTAAATCAAAAATTTTATTAAAATATTAATATTTATATATATTTAAAAAAAAAAAAATTATTACTTAAAATTACACACAATTAAAAAAACAATTTTATATAACTTTAATAACAAAATAATTATAAAAAAACTTTATTATAATATAGTTAATGTAAACATTGAATATGATTAACATATTAATTTTAATACTTCCTCCATTTCATTCAATTCTATACATTTGCTTTTTGAGCACTATTTAAAAGTATGTAGAATTTTTGATATAACTTCTGATATATAGAATAAAAAATAGTCATGTGAGATCTTGTTTAAATTGTCTTACCGACTACATTGTAAATATCAAATTTTTATAATTTTTATTAATATGTAGCTAAAAATATGAACAAAAGAAAACGAGCATCGATACACGTGTATAAAGTAAATGTATAGAATTGAATGAAATAGAGGAAGTATGTTTTAAATTTTTAAAAAATATTGATTAAGAAAATCGTTAAAAAAGGCATTAGACATTATTTCTTGAACCTGACTCTAACCGGCCCGTGACCCCTATAGTCAGACTCGTATCTCCGTATCTGACCCGTTTAATAGGTCTAACTGTCTAACTACAACCAAGGCCATGTTATTGACTGTAGGATCGAAATATTGGAAACAAATAGACTACCAATGTTTTACCTAGTTCACTAAGCTATAGGTGCCATATATACTCTTGAAACTTCTGCAACCAGTTTCAGCAGAATGTTGACACTTTAGACATGTAGTATTGATACACTTCTAAAGCACACATAAACAAAATACATGTATTGTACCTTATTGTCACAATTCATCTGAAATGCTGACACAATTTTCACCTTTTGTTTATAGTCCATGAAACAAAATCAAAAGTGCAAAGCAAAGAGCATGCAAAAAGTTTAAAAGACAATAACATGACACAAATTCTTGTTTAAGACGGAACTATTCATCTAAAACTTAAAACAAGTCAAATAAAATGGATGTGACAAAAGCAGAGTTCTTAGGGACTAACAGAACAACTGTCATATTTATGCAAGTGGGTTGTTACTTGACCCGTTTTATTATTAAGATGGATTCCGCAAGTGATAACATGAACTTCAAGTTTTTGCATATGAAAACCAACAAAAGAAATCTTAAAAAAGATTCAAATCCCAAGGGATCAATCTTTTCTTTAACCTTTTATTCCACTTTAACTTTGTAAATTTCCAACTAATGAAATCATTAGACTCCTCTTTCAAGTTTGCTCATATTCCTTACCTCTTCTCCTTTGTCTCTCTTTTCAGCTAGGAAAGGCATAGATTCTTCTTATATTCTTAGGGCTATACCTTATAATAAAATGAGGCCTAAGCATGGATGATTGGATTCTACTACATTTCTCAAGGTTTGGCTGCTACTACTCCTCGAAAACAATGAATGTAAAACAGCGACATTGCATTTCATTTCTTCTTTTGCTCGGAATCATTTCAGGTGAATCCAATGTTCTTACGTTAATGTATATATGATTTTAAGTTTGCTTTGGTTTCGATTTGAATGAATATGGTTAGTTTGATCATATTTAGCAAATTTTGCTTTAGAAAACAGAACATGGCAAATCTTGATTATATCTTCCCAGGGTACTAGTAGTAGAATATAACGAAGCGATTTTAGCCTAGACTTTTAATACAGGGGTTATGTGGATAATAGGTCGTAGGGTTGAATCCCCATTCCCGAACTTTTGGTCTTGATGCCACAATCGGTCTTTGAGGCATAATCTCGGCCAGAGTCATAGACAACTAATGATACTGCCTAAAAACTCGGTTATAAATTTATAATAACCTTCAAAACCTATACGCTAACTGAGAAATGAAAAGGCAAAAAAATAGAGTATGCAAGGATAAGGAGTTGAGAACTTACAATTAAACGGAAATTTTCAGGGTCATGTGCTGAAGTGATCAGACCAACACAGAGGTACTACAGCCCACAAGGCCAGATGTTGTATGAATCCTCTGAAGACAGCCCAATGCATGACACTTACCCAACAATAATTGGCAGTCCCACGGACGGTGACCCAACTCTCAACCCGAGTCCAATGACTCCGACCCCGACCACAACACCGATGACAGGCTCGCCAACTACACCAATGACGGGCCCTCCAACGATGCCAACCGTAGTGCCACCCCCGACACCAACCATCACTCCTATGCCTCCGTCTGGGGGTGGATTTGGAGGAGGGGCAGGAGGGGGCGGTACAGGAGGTGACGGTGCAGGAGGTGGTGGTGGCGGAGGTGATGGTGGTGGTGGTGGAGGAGTTGGAGGCGGAGGTAATGGTGACGGTGGTGGAGGTATTGGAGGTGGTGGAGGTAATGCTGGTGGTGGTGGTGGAGGTGTTGGCAGTGGCGGAGGTAATGCTGGTGGTGGTGGTGGAGTTGTTGGTGGTGGCGGAGGTAATGGCGGTGGTGGTGGTGGTGGAGGGGGGTCTTGGTGTGTTGCAAACCCAAGTGCTTCAGAAAAGGCACTACAAGTAGGTCTAGACTATGCTTGTGGATATGGAGGAGCTGACTGCTCTCAAATTCAACCTGGAGCAAGCTGTTTTAATCCGGATACTATCCGCAATCATGCATCATTTGCTTACAATGCCTATTACCAGAAGAACCCAGCTCCAACTAGCTGTGATTTCGGTGGAACTGCTCAACTTGTCAGCTCTGATCCAAGTAAGTCATGCTTCTTCTGACAACAGTCTGATAACATTCTGTTTTCAACACTTTTTTTTCAAGATAAAGGTTAGAAATTATACTGAGAATGATGCATGTTAGTCGGTATTATGACTGAAATGCAAGAGAGGAAAAAAATAAAAATCAAAACTATTTTGTCGAATAATTGTGTACTTTGACTGATGGAAACATAACATTGGACACACCTGTGTCTTTCAATTGCAGGCTCTGGAAGTTGTCACTTTCCATCTAAAGGATCGGCAAGTCCAACACCTCCATCTCCAACACCACCGACCATGCAAACACCACCAACCATGTCGAGTCCACCAAGTCCGCCAAGTACATTGATGCCAGCTACCCCGTTCGGGGGAGCATCAGGGGGTTTTGGTCCTGAACCAACAGCAAGCCCTAACTTGGCAACCACTTATTCTCAACAATTGTTGCTCTTCATCAGTTCAGCAAGCATGTTAATGTACATTCTGCTAGCTAATCCTGTATAAACAGATAAGAAATAGGAGACAGCCTTTTTTCTTCAGACAGAAAAAAGTACCTGTATTTCGATGAACCCCCATTCAACTTTTTCAACTGCGGAAGAATTCAAATTCAGGGGAAGTAGAGGCAGCACGGGAATATACCCAACTTCAACTGATGAAATTGGAGGCACTACAGATTGCGCTGAGATAATTGCGGCTTACAAGAACTTGTATCAGTAGAAGATTCATATGTCGGTCTCTCATAATTCATAGCTCCTTGTAGGCTTGGGATACCGCCATTAGAGGCATTCACCAGTACATCAGATAGTGAAGTAGATGCTTTATACAATTATACCTGTGTATATGGTTACTCTTATTCTGTTTTACCTATGAATAAACAAACAGTAGAAAGTACTTTCACTGTTTCATCCTATTTACCAGATGGAAAACATCTCGGAATTCTTTGAGCAATCCGAGGAGTCTTTATCCATTATTTCAGAAAAATAATTGAGAACTGAATCAAATGATTTGCTACACCAGAATAAAAAGAAATGCATCAAATTTAGCAAGTCATTGTGCTTTATCATATCCTAAATCAACCAAAAATAGGAAATCTTTGACTGCATTGGTAAAGAAAACGACCGGTGCAAACTTGTACAAAGTAGCAATTCCTTACAATCAAAATGTCACAACAGTTTTTGATCAAGACAAAAAAAAATGTTACAACAGTTTGATTTTTTTCGAGTTGTGAATGTTACAAAGTTGAACAATTAGAAATGCAATTTATAAAGAATGTGTCAAAATTACATTGAGATGGCATATCTCAGGAGTCAGGACTGTAGTGTCAGTAAACATGTGTAGAAACATTCGTGTCCAGTACATTATATACATTATGATTATCAGAGTCGAGCAGTATAGCATCCTCACCTCCAGTATCACTCTCTGATAGTTGAATATGCGTTTTAGTACTCATTTTATTCCACTCATTTTCGACACGAAAGAAAACCCATTGAAATCTGCGAAAAATTTCCAGCGCAGTGATTGCAAATACGGTTATATAATTATGTCTAAGATGAGCAGAAAGCTTGTATGTCCATGTGCATCGTAGAATCAAGTTGCTTCCAATCACCCAGCAAAAGACCTGAAAATTCCACAGCACATTACATTATTTTCACAAAATTCAAATCAATTTCCCTTAAATGTCAGAAACCTGAAATAACTTCAAAGAGCAAGAAAAACAACAATAGAGAAGATAATATGGTACCCATTTTCGTCCGTGAAGAAGATGTGAGCAAATATGAGGCTTCTCAAATTTGAATATCCAAGTGAAACAACTGCATTATTCATGCATATGAAGGGTAAATATGAGCATGTAATAAAGAGAATCAATGTAATAAAACTGTACTCCTATAACATCCATGTCCTAGCCAATTAATTTATAATGGCTAGATGCCTAGATATCTACAGAACAAAGAAGACAGGCATCCCTGGGTGGTATAATAAGTAGCATCATGAACCCCAAAATAAAATTATATTCCTATATCATCCATATTACCTTAAGTTCCAATCTCGTGCGACATCCCAATAAAAGGAGTATGTCGAGTTCAAAACACCTGAGAGCAGCCATAGTGGTCGATATATGTTTGTCCACTTGTCAGGGAATACGTGATATTTGAGTGCTGAAAGGAATATAACAGGCACAGCTGTAGAGTACTTTAGAGCTGCAAAAGGGAAACAAAATTATCATGCTAAGGGTTTGTTGTTAAAATTAACTAGCACAAAATGTAAAAGCCATGATACATCACATTCAGTCATGGTATAATACACAGCAGATTAAAAGGAGTAAAAAATAAAAAAATACAAAAACAGATTTCACTGCCAATTAAGTAGCTCAAGCCAGAGCAGGACAGGCTGACAGCCAATTGAGTGATACAATATGTGTTGTGAAAAATCAGATAATAATAGAAGTTACGTCTTTTAAGAAACCGTCAAATATATAAATTGCGAGACATCATTAATAAAGGTAGTATTATATGATTTTTAGAGTAATTAGCAGCAAATGGAGGGGTTTCACAAAAATATAAAAAATAAAAAATTACTTGTGAGACCTTCTGTAGGTTATACTCAAAAGCACATACATGTGCAACATACAAAAATAGATATTCCATACAACATTGTACCACCGAGGCACCGATGGATGAAAGTAAATTAAAGAGACCCGTAAAAAGGTACCCATAGCCAAGTCATCTAACCATTCAGGAGGCTTGACTTCTCTCCAGTGTCCTTGTAAAGCCGAAGGCATTGAAAGAATCGAAAAAAATATGGTAGAACAAGAACCACAGGAATTGCTAGAGAGTGGCTTCCGCATACGGAATCAGCTTCAAACCAAGCAATAGTAGCGACCTGTGCAACAAGAATAAACTCGCAATTCAATTCAGTGAAATCTTGTTACACAGCTAACCTAAATGATTTTGACATGTAAAAACCACCATACGTCAGAACGGAAAATGGTTTCTTTCTTCATTTAGGGGGGGGGGGGACCCTTTCTCGGTTGCTCTGTGTATTCCTAGTTTCCACAATTCTTTGCTGGAAAAAGTAGTGTCAATTATTCGAAGTACATAACAGCAGTCCATAATATATTAAAAACAAATGGTGTTCTAATCACATTGTACATATTTGACATTTTAACAATGATCCTGAAAGCACATCTACTAATTCTACTCCACTATATACCATAAATGTGTATGACAAAATTCTTGACCTGGTAATCTCCTACAAAACACACAAAAAAAGAAGACCTAATCTACCCTAAAGCAGAATGACCATATAACTGATTTGAGGATCATTCTGCAAGTGTCTAAAGTGAGGAAGCTCATGTTCCAAAGTTAGACACTTGTACAGCAAGAAATTAACAGATCAATCTCAGTTGTGTAATTCATCATCAGAAAAATATTTGCAAGATGACCGACTGGCCGAGAAACACCACAAAGAGACATCACAAATGTGGGAATAAAGTCGTATTAGAAAATTATGATTTTCTTTCTCTAATACAGTTAGACCTGCATATATCATTGAGCATTTGTCAAATTGCCAACATCGTGATATCAATTTGTTTATCGCTTCTCAAATTTCATTCTTCATTTCTTATGGCACGGATGTCATAATGAGACATGTAAGGGTGTGAGAGACAAAAATCAACCTGTCGATTGACCATGCGGCAGACTGAGCGCTCCAAATCAGACAATACCTGCGGAAATAAGTCAAAATGCACTTAATAAGTATGTTTAAGCAGATGACCATAAAAAGTAAAATCAATAAGGCCCATCGTCCTTGTTTAACATGAGAAAAAAGCGAAAATTTACAAATTCTATCTTAGAATCAGCTCAGACATTACAAATTACTCGTATCCACAGCCAAAGAACTAGTATTGATCATTTAAGTAGTATATGCCCAACTTCCCACGAGTCCATGGACCCCTCGACTCTAGCATCTTTAATAACTAGTTAAGGAAACCAAAAGGGTCAAAAGAGAAAGCCACAGAAACAAACATCCGGCGTAAACGTTCTTTTCAGAACTCCAGGAACAGGATTCATCTACTAAATATTAAATAATACCGCATAATGGAATGAGAATGTTCAAACAGCCTACGAGAGCATAAGATAAAAATACCTTGGACATGGATGTCAAAATATCTGCCAAAAAGAAGTCAGAAAAAGTTATAGCCTGCATAAACAAGAAGCTAAGTCATTCACAAAAACAAATAATAAATCATTCCATTTGTAAGCAAAAATGAAATTAAAAAAAAAAAAGTAGTTTAGCTTTTGTTAATAGCAGCCAAAAGAGTACCAGATTACCAGATATTAGTAGAACTCGGCGTCTAGTAAACTTTCCTAGAGCCTAATAGATAATCCACAAGGAATCCATCTCTTACACTAAACCCTACAATGTTGGTTCTGGCCCATGCATAAATGACACAACAATCACCCGATGAGTCTTCCTCCAAGCACGGTAAAAGAGTGAGATATATTGACAGCCATACAACTCAAGGAAAGAGAAGTGATCATTTTGAAATACCAAAACAACAAACAAGGCCGTCCGCTAATTCCCTTAGGACGGGGTAAGGGGGATCAAATGTACACCGGTCGTGTTGTTGACACATAGAGGTTGTTTCAACATGACCCAAAATGAAAATTGCTTCGACAATTGCATAGAATGACCGCTATTCCACAATAAAGAGAAGTGTAGCCGGGTTGGGTAGTCATTTTGCTTTATTTAGTCATAACTGAATACAGAAGCACCGTGTTTTCTTGTTCCTCTTAAATTTACACAAGCAATAAGTGTTATGAATTTATGATATAAACAAATTTTTCACCCACTAGAAAACAAGATTAATTGGCTTTAAAGTTTATGAGAGGGCGTGATATAGCAGAAATAACAGTTTTACTCGAGTTTAACAGCCTTTCTACAATCTATATACTCCCAAAAAAACAGATAATGTTAACCATATACAAACTAATACTCTGTTTTTAGACTTCCCATTTCTCACTTCAAAAAAACCTTCGCAGTTGATTGGTAACCTTCTCATAAAGAAAGCAGCTAGACCATACTCAATATAAATAACCTTAACTTCGTGAATCAAGCAAAAGCTTACTTGCCTGTAAAGGAAGAACTATCCTCCAAAGAGTTCTTAACAAATAGTACCGCGACGATAGGTAGAAAATATCAAATGGGAATATCAAGAGCATGATAACAGCTACATAAAGAAGAACCTGCAAAGCCATGTACACTCAACTATCAGTATTAAGTTGCCAATAAACTGTATCAAAATTAAAATGCAGCCAATATACGAACGATGTGATCAATTATCACTAAACAAGCAACGCGTTCGGTATGGAAACTGTGAAGGTTACTCATAGGAAGGATAAGAGGGAATACTTTTTAGGCCGTAACAAAGAACAATTGAACATTAACAGAAATTTCAAACACCAAATCTCAACAAGGTAGCTAAATTTTGTTCTATTGTTCTTTATACCTTCAAGGAGGAACTGAATTATGGAGATATAGAAATCGATAACTGTTGTTTGGGGCCTGGTTTTCCAGGACCTTTGCACTCATGTAGTCATGTTTATTTATCTTTGTTCAGCTTTAGCTGCCTCTGTTTAAACTTTAAATGATATGCACACAAACTATACTATGCCCCTCCCTCCTTCCCACCAAAATAGAAATTGAATGAAGAATTGCATCAAAGACTGCTACTTGGCAATTATAAGAAGTGCAACAAATTTAGTGAGTCGTTTTACTATACTCCATATTTGCCCAAAAACTAAAGAATAATGAGTCTTTGATTCATTGGAAATGGAAAACAACGGTTTACAAATAAAGCGATACAAATTCTAAATAGATGAGAGTAAAATAAGCCATCAACAACAACAACAACAACAACCCCTGCTTGTGATACATAATTAAGTATTAACCATAGAAAAATTGACAAATTGATAATGGAGAATTGGAGATAATTAGCACAAATATAAAGGAAAGGAGGATCTATTACACTGGTTGAGATGCAGCCAGTGCTACTTCTCCGTCCGAATACAGATAGAGATAGGAAGTCATGCTGGTCGGGACTACAATGGTCATCCAAGTCGCACACTGCATCAATGACACTACAGTGAACAACATAGAACGGAAAAAAAAAAATAAAGATACATGGTATGCAGAAACCTACAGGATATGAGAACTAACAAGAAGCACATAATAACTGGAGGAAACCAGCATTTATCAGGAAAGTCCTTTAAATTTAAAACCTCACAAAGAGAAGAGAATTTCAGTTCTTCATTACCTTCCATATGTCTCCATGGGTTAAATGATTTTGATCAAGATCAAAAATTTTAGTGTAAGGGACATTAGCCTGTGAAAATACCCATAAATTTATTCCCCAAAGCCATACCATCAAAGTCTGCAAGAAACATTACAAAAACTATCAACTTGGGCGTAAAATATTTAAAGTAAAATTGAATGTAAGAATAAACATTGTGACCAATAAACACAACTTGGTCCCACTAACCATGAGGAGCAGCGGATTGTAGTACAAAAATGCCTCGTACAAAAAAAGATCTCTCAGATCTGCACTCATTCGCATAACAGAGTCCCATCCAATCTGTCAGCCACATAAATTTTAACCACAAGTCAATGTCTCTCATATAATCGCTGGGTTTTTCTTCAATCAAACGCAGAGTCTCAGCACTAAAACAGCCACAAAAACAAACTAAATTTAAAGAGAGAAGAGATCACGGAAGGAAAGATGAAGAAGAGGAATTGACCTTGCAACAGCACAAGCCCCAAATAATGAACAACAGTACCTATACATAAACCAGACAATAGCAAATAATGAATAGACATGAAAGTAAACAGTTGAGTGATATCCCCAAAACACATCAACATAACTGAAGGCAGCAGCTAAATGGAACTAGTTATACTTATGTCCCTTCGATATTCACTTTGATTGCGTGCCGCGTGTCCAATAGCCAGACCTTTCCACAGGGCACATTAGTTTATGCCAAATACATGAAAGTTCTTCACTCATCGCAATGCCTCACACTCAAACAACATGCCGTGTTGGACAATTGCAGCCAAGTCGGAATGACGTAGATTTATACCCAATTAATTTATGCACATAAGACCTTATATAGTTATATTTACATAAAAGGGAAAAAAAGTAGCAAATGCCATACGTGTATCAATGCAGAAGATACTAACAATATGAAGAGAAAACAACATGAATATTCATGCATTTATCCTTCAAAGTGATCCAAAGAGACAAAACAACAAATAAAGAGCAACTTAAACATGTTAAATGAAGTAATCACCTTAAATCTCTTCAATAATGTTGGTGATGGCATCTTTATTGTGCTGCCTAGTGGAGTCCTAACACCCCTCATTTCATTACTCTCAGGTGAATGAAGAAGAGCCTCTTCTGTACTGCTTGCACCTAATCACGCACATAATACAAGTAGCATTAGTCCATGGGTCTACCAGACCAAAGTAAAAAAAAAAAAAAAAAAAAAGACAGCTTGGAATACTACATTATATATACTGATACAATTCAATTTTAAGATTTTA